>VCCN01007234.1:264888-292776 GCA_006491835.1 Architeuthis dux
ATATAGATAGATACGAGTGAGTTCTTCAGATTTACTTCCATTCTCTTTGGATATTTGTGGATGTGTGAAAATACGTGTGTGTGTGTTTACATGTGTGTCTGTAATGTATGTGTACGCATACATATACGCGTGTTTTCGGGTGTCTAATATAATTGAATGCTCGTCCTAACGGCACTATTTAATGACACAATCGATCTAACGGCACGTTTGTTTTGTCGGAAATTAGTTTGTAGCCATAGTTCCCTCATAGCTATGTGCATGTGCACGTTTTGCAACCAGTGCACAAAGGAAATTAATGTGCGCACAACAAATTCAAATTATTACTGAGTTTTTATTGAAGAAATATTGATTCCCTATGTCGAATTCAAATGTGCTGACATACTTTTGTCAAAGAAAAATAATTGCACAACATATGACTTTTTTTAGAGGGAACATTGTTTGCAGCAAGAGAACATGAAGATTTCGGCACATTATTTAAAAAACTAAAATTAGTAAACCCTTCAAACGATGCTGCCTAAAGGCACATGGGCCATTAGACTGTGAAGGGGAAATAAAAAGTAATTTTGGTCTGTACTGTTTGGTTTCTCATTATTAATACACTTCGTATAAAATTCACCCGTTTAAATAACAATTTCGTTATAACGGCACTCCCCAAGGATATCGTAATAACGGGAGTCTACTGTGTATGGTTTAATGCAGAGGTACCTAACTTTTTTCGCTATGTGACCCACCTGGCCTTTGATGTGACATGTCATGGCCCAGTGGTGATCATAGTCAGAATACTTTTGAAACCAAAGAAATGTCAATAAAAACCGCAGAGATTATTACGATAAAGTTGACACGTTACAAGTTTCGGACGTTTTTATCGACACGGGTCAGCTTTTTGTGTCAAAAGTCCGTGAGAGTTGCTATTGAAAGGAAGTAAAACACAAATTTAAAAATTGACGAACACTGAACCTCTGGAATCACATTTGTCAGGTACAACTCGAAAATGGTGTGGCCAGATGCCTGTCAAGAAAACAATACCATCAAGAATTGGTTAGTCTAATCTGTGTAGCCTACTTGGAAAATGTGATGTGGCCCATCAAGTGGGCCAAGAGCCACTCTATGGGAAAGCCTGGTGTAATGCGTATATGTGTCGAATCTATAAAACGTCCCAGCTGAGTAGCGAACGCATACAATCAGTGGATAATAGTAATGAGCCACTGGACGCGAAGATGAAGAAAAAAGGTAAATATTTTTTAATTGTTGATATTGTTACACAAACTCTGACGTCGAAGTCTAATTGCCTACATTTCTTGCCTATCTCACCCCACCACCTCCCTGATGTTGCTTCTTGCTTTACTCCACAGCACTAGTGTGCCCCACCCGATTCTCCGACCCTCATCAGCAGCCTCTTGGTTGGCGTTGCCGCCGACAAAGCTGTCATTGTTGTAGAAGCGTGTCTGCCCTTCCTAACCAACTGGCAATCGTTAAGTAAGCCTCGTTTGATGTTTTGATGTGACGACGCCTTTCAAAGCTTTCGGTATCAAAAGGGCAGATGTAAAGCATATCGGGTTTGCCGGGGGGGGGGTAGCGAAGGCGATAGGGTAAAGACAGGGACGGGGGAGGGTATCTCTCTCTGAAACAAAAAAAAAGTATCACATGCCCTATAGTCGTTTTACCAACCTGTCTATAGCACAGAGAGGGAGAGGGGGAGACAGAGAGAGAGAGGGGGGATACAGAAAGAGAGGAAGAAAGGGAGTGGGAGAGAGACAGAGAGGAAGAAAGGGAGATAGAGAGGAAGAGAGAGAAAAAGGAGATACAGATGGTAGGGCATTAAAAAGTAGAAAAGAGGGAAGCAATAGAAAGTGTGGGGACATTTGGGAAGAAGCGGGTGTCAAACACGGGAGAGGAGAGAGATTGAAGGGACGAGACTAATAGAGAGTGTGGGACGGAGAGAGAGAGAGGGGGCGGAGGGAAGAGGAAAGTGAAGAACAGAGAGAAGATGGAGAGATGATGAAGAGCAAGGTGGGACAGAGGGAGAAAATGAAGAGCAAGATGAGACATAGGGAGAAGATGCAGAGGAAAGTAAGAGAGAGATAAAGAGGAGAGTGATAAACAGAGAGAGTCTCTCTGGAGTGTTTCACAAAGAAATTCCTTCTTCACAGCCAATCTGTTTTCTGTCAGCAAGTGTACACATGTGTCTCTTTTACTTACCTTCTGCTTGATAATCAGGTATTATATATATATATACATATATACATTGCCATCCATTGCCATCCATTGGACCTCATTCCTACCTGTGCTGACCCCCTTCTGATTGCATTATCTAGAACCTGACATCTGTAAATTCTTGAGGGTGCATTGCTACTTAGAGTTGATTCTGCAAGTCATGTTCATTTGGTACATATGGTTAACAGAGCCGGATAGAGCTAGTGCCGGGCTCTGCAGCATATGTTATAAAGGGGCCCCAACATTAAGAAAATACACATAAATATTAAAACATACACTTTTACTTGCATAGTAAAGTATTTGTTTTTTCATTTGCTATAGTGTGAGATAATATGACAAATATGATTCAGTAATAGTATTTGTTTTCGGTTTGACCTTTTTATTTGTGCAGCAGCAATGAGTTTCAAATACCTTCGTATTCATGTGTATTGTTGTATATGTATCACTCAGATACCACACTACCATCAATTACTGTGTTAAAATAATAACTCCAATTAAAGGTTATAATTTGCTAAAATCACTAGCGGACAGTCAATGCTATTTACATTCACTTCGCACTAAAGCCCTTGGGAAAGGCGTGAATCCATCTCTTCTAAAATCACTAACCTTAACCCATAAGAACCCACTGTGATACCGGTGTCACATACAATTTAATTGATCTGCATAGTCTCTAATATAATATTATATTTTGATTTTAACTCATGGAATGTACTAGTTGACATATAATGAACATCCCGGTGCAGTCACGTGACTGTGTGTCAATTTGCCTACCCAGAATCCCACATAATGTTCCTTCAAGTAGAAATGGGTCTGGGTTCTTGTGGGTTAAAGTCGTTCATAAAAATTGAAAACAGTATATTACTATAGTTATAGAGAAAGTGGAGAATCACTAAATCGGAATCGATAGCTTGCAAGAGTGGGGCCCTTGAAAATGCGGGGCCCTTAACATATGTTACTCTTGATACAGAGTTAACCTGGCACTGACAGAACAGAACTTATATATTATTTATGAAGGCTTGTAGGTTGTTAATGAAAACAGCTGACGACTCTTTCTATCTGTATGTGTTATTAAATACGCTCTCCACATCAAATGGATTAGCAATCTTCTGTAAAGGCTAATGGTGGATTAAATACTAATCTGTCTTGGCTAGATTAATCAAAAAGTTCTTCTTTGATTTTGTAGTCCAGTTGGAAGATTAATTACAGACCAGATCAAAGTACGTAGCAATATCTGCTGTGGTCAGTTGTAGAAGGACATAGTGGTGAGCACTAGAGCCTCTGAGAGGGGGGGTGATGCCGGTGCGTCGAACTGGGGCCCGAAGAGCTAAGGGGGGGGGTGAGCATCTGTGAAGCACTCAGAGATTTTAAGCATTCATGAGCTTAGGTCATCGTCAGCAATATTCCTGGTCAATGTATTCCAGTAACAGATCTGTGCAAGAATACTTGACTAATGTTTCATGCACTTTTGATCAGTTTTTACCCAAGTTTCAATTCATAGAAGGAAATCAATCAAGGGTTTTTCTTTTAAAGAGTGTTTAGGTCGGTTGAACTCCTTCTTGTCGTTTATGCTGTTCAGAACACAATCCATTCTACAGCCTTCTTCGGGTGTACTGTCCGAATGTAATGGTAGTAAAGGGATTCTTTTCTAGACAGGGAACGCCGTTGGAAAGTGAGAAAAATCAAAGAAGCGGCATACATCAGCATGTCGATTGAGTGTATAAGTCAGGCCAGTGTGGGGTTCAACTTGGTGTGGCTTCCGCAACTCAACAGGGACAAGGTATGAAAAGCTGGGCTAAACGAGGAAAGGAATTAAAAAAACCCGGAATCCTGCGTTATACGCGTCGTTGCTATTGAGAAGAAAACATCTGTTTATTACCATTACATTCGGATAGTACACCTGAAGAAGGCCGTAGATTGGATCGACTGAAATGTTGTGGGAAAAATACAATTAATTAGAAGAATGAGTGCAACTGTCTGAAAGACTCAGTGAATGTTATTGACCCTTCTCAAAATTATAGACACAAGTTGTTCTTGTCTGTCTGCTTATTTGAGGCTGGTAAAACTTGACTCTGAAAAGAGTTCAAATCAGATTTTGAAAGGACAAATGTCGTTTACTACTTATGACAATAAGTTAGTCATTATTAAACTTCTAAATGATGTGGCATTTATTTCTGAGTTCAATCCTCGGCTCAAGCAGTGAAATCGATGTACACAAGGACGAATTAACTAAAAATTAACTAATAGGTCAGCAGAATGAGAACAATTCCGAGAGAGTTACCTGAAGAACGCCAAAGGGTACAACGGTTGAAATGTTGTGACTATAACCACCAATATGAGAATACCAGTTCGAATAAATCAACGTATTTCATCTCAAAATTTCAGACATAAATTATCGGAGTAGTTGTATGAGTGATACCAGGAATGATCTCATATGGCAGTCTAGTTGGTAGATTAATTATCGACCAGATCTAAGTATGTAGCAATATTTGCTATGGTCAGTTGTAGAATGACATAGTGGTGAGCATCTGTGAGGCACTCATGAACTTGAGTTCCGTTATAATGACTTAATAAGCTAGTTCAGGAGTGGCATAGTGGTTAATGGTGGGCACAGTGGAATTGGTGAGCCGAGTTTAAACTCCGGCCGAGGCTGTTTAAGCTCACTTTGCACAAATGCCTTTAGGAAAAGCAAGAATCCATATCTCCCCCACCTATAGGAAGGCAGACTTTGGCTCTCTAGTCTTGGTTGGCAACCAGTCTAAGAGAAGGACAACTTAATTCAAAACCAGGAGCTGGAGTCCCTAAGACGTTGTCTTCAGCCTTGTTCTGGCAACTCCTGCGACGACACTGGTGCTAAGCAGTATCGACCCGTGCCCTTCCCTTGGGTGACATCGGTGCATTGTGAGAGGGAGACTTGTTGCATAGGCAACCGCCTCTCTTTCATACAACCTTGCCAAGACGTGCATACGGAACCTTTTGGGTGTTGATCCATAGTCTCGTGAGACTGACGGATGCCGCCGAAGCTAATTGAAGACTGAATTGATATAAGGGTCAGTAACACTGAAGAAGCATATTGAGTAAAATCTTTAGTTGTGACTACTTGCCCCACTTTCACACAAGCGTTTTTTAAAAAGGCATGAACCTTACGTTTCCTTGTTAGCTATCTTGACTATCATGCCACGATGGTTAAACAAAAATAAAGTAGTAGAGCGATTACATAATGGAAGAGTGCGAAGTGAATGCAAACAGTTTCGGCCGAACTTTGACCTCGGCTCGCCAATTCCTTCTTGTCCATGCAGCCATCCGCGGGGCCGAGGTAGGGCCGAAGTGGGGGGGGGGGATCCAAACCCAGAGAAAACCGTGAGGTGGGCGTAGGGTGAGGCTAGTCCGACAGGAAGACAGAAATAGATATATACATTTTTAAAAACCTCACCAGAAGGTTATATTTTGACAAAGTTTAGATACATATGTTGCAAAGTGTCGGCAGCGGGACTTATCGAAAATGCGAAATACGTGTGTGTGTATTTTGCATGTGTGTGTGCGTGTGTGTGTGTGTGTGTGTGTGTATACATGCGACATGTATGTGTGTGTATAAAAGTCTAATCTAGCCATTTCTAGCCATTTAAATGATCATAAAATGGCTAACAATTTTGTTAGTGCATTTTGGCGTTTTTGACGCTTTTTCGAGGTTGATTTATCGCGAAAAATCTTTTTTGAGTTTTTCGCCGTTGCATGCCGCTAACCACTACGCCACTCGGACCTCCTAGTCGTACATCTATACAAAGAGGAGTAATAACACAAGAAAGAAACTAAAACAAGAGGCGTGTTCCAGATATTGGGGAGGGGTGGGTGGAAAGGAAGGGTGTTCTGAAAAAAAAAGAACCGATGCGGGGCGGTGAAACTGAGTAGCTGCGAGGGAGGGTTTCTATTTCTTCATGTTTGGTTTCTTTTCTGTCCCTCTTCTTCCACACCAATTTTTTTTGGTCGAAGTTTTCAACAAACCCCCAACCAGAAAGCTACTTAGTGGTTGATTGCAGCTTTTCTAATTAACAGATAATTCCATCTGTTAATTGGCTCTCAAGTGTTGGTCTTTAGTTTCTGCGAACCAATTTCAAATACTAACGAGATGATTGGTTGTCGCTAATCTAATTGCCGTCACTGTCATTCTTGTAATTTGGTCTGAGAATGTTTACCTGTATACCTGTCACATGAATTGCTAATTACATAACAGACACAACTAATTATATATGGGATCAATGCATTGTCAAGTGCGCCATTTCTTAAATTGTACTTTTGTTGCCAAAAGATGAACAAATGTTGGGTCTTTTTTTTCTTTCTCCTTTTGCCTATTCTTTTGAACCACTTGTTTTGATTATTTTCTCTTGCTAGTTTTTGTTCTTTGGTCTTGAATTCCTTCAAGACGTTTCGTAGGAAGTGAAATTTATTTTCTACTTTAGGAATATACTTTGCTTTGCACAGCCATTAATATTGGACAGTAGGTTTTTTTCTTTCTAATAACCTTATTTGGAATCCAGTTGGTGCAGGTGGCGTAGTGGTTAACGGCGTGGACAATGGATTCGGCGAGCTGAGTCCAAACTCCAGTCGAGGCTGTTTACGTTTACTTCGCACTAATGCCCTTGGAAAAGGCATGAATCCGTCTCTCCTCCCCCACAGCTATGGGTAAGATTTTCTGATTTTACACCTTCTGCTTCCCCCCCTTTTATCTTAAGCTTCCTCCTCAGCCTTTTCTTCAAACTCTCCTCCCCTCTGATATTTCCTTCTTTCTTTTCTTCTTTCTTTTCCTCTTAGTTTTTCCACACCCAAAGGCGTAGCTGAGAGGGGGGGGTATCTTTCTTTTATCCCTACTCTCAATCACCTTCTTCTTCAACACCCTTACACTGGCTACGGATTCATATCTCACTGCTTGGGCTCCACCTATCACTTTGCTACTTACACGACCCTGTTTTTGTTTTATGTAAATTACAGCGACCAACACCCGAATTGGTGTCACTCACTTCAACCTGTGCTATTTTAACCACAGCGGTGAGGTGGGAGGAGAAGAGATAATTTCATGCCTTTCCCAATGTCATTAGTGTGAAGTGAGCACAAACTATCCCAGCTAAAGTTTGAACCCAGCACGCCGAGTCCACTCTCCGGGCCGCCCCCCTCTAATACCCACTAATTCTCTCAAAAATTAACCAAAGTGCAATGTTACCCGAAAATTCAATTATTTTCAAACGATTATTCGATTGGTTAATTAAATTGTCTTTTTTCCACGTGGATAAATGAAAAATGATGAAATATTTTCGGAGACGCAAAAAGAATCGATACACAAAATGAACTAAGACGTCAAGACGAGCAATTGTGGTTTTTTTCCCCCACTTATTTGATTATATCAACGGCGACCGTTTTGATAAGTAATTGTGAAAAGAGAAACACCTTTTGCCACAAAACCGTAGATGTTATATTTTTCATGATTTTTTCCTTTCTTTCTTTCTCCATTAATACTTTTCTTCTTTCTCTCTCTCTTTTCTCTTTTTCTTCTTCTCTTTCTCTCTGTTTTCTTTCCCTCTTCAACTTTTCTGTTGTTCTTCATCCACTCTCTCTTCCTTCTCCTCCTTTTTCTCTCTCTGCCGTTTCCCCTCCCATTCTTCTTCTTCTTCTTCTACTTTTATGTTTTCTCCTTTTCTCTCTCTACCGTTTTTCTTCCCATTTTCTTCTTCCTTTTCCACTCCTCCTTCTTCCTTTTCTCTTTTGACCTTCTTCCTCCTTTTCCTTATCCTCTTGCTCTTCCTCCTTTAGCTCCCCCTTTTTCTTTCTACTCCTTCTTCGCCTCTTCCCCATACTCCTCTTCCTCCTCCTGCTTCTAACTTTTCCTTTCTCTCAAAACACATTTTTCTCTTCTTTGATTTTCCTTCTGATTTTATTCGCTGTTTCTCATTCTTAACACCTTTATTCTTTAATTCTTGCTTCCTATTTCTTTCATTCCCCATTTTCCTTCCAGAAACAAAAAATAAAGAAAAGAAAAAACAAACAAGAAAGAAAAGAGAAAAAACACAAAATTCTTGTAATTATTTAATTTAATTGACTCTGAGAGCTTGATTAAACATTTTCTCTTTGGTCCCAAGTCTCTTGTGAATGAGAAACATTGCAGGCTTGAACCAGTGAAAGAATCACAAAGGAATTGTTCAACATTGATTACGGAATTACATTCTTCTTCCTCTCCTTCTTCTTCTTCTTCTTCTTCTTCTTCTTTGTCACATTTTCTTCTTCTTCTCCCTTTCTTCTTCTCCCTTTCTTCTTCCTCCCCTTCTTCTTCTTCGTCACATTTTCTTCTTTTTCTTTTTCTACCCTTCTTCTTCTTCCTCCTCCTCCACCCCTTATTCTTTTTCTTTTTCTTCCCCTTCTTCCTCCTCTCTTCCTCCCCTTCTTTTTCCTCCTCTACCCCTTCTTCGTTCTCTCCTCCCATCTTCCTCTTCTTCTGCTTCTTCTTTTTCTTCCTTTTTTTCTTTCTCTCCTCCCCCTCTTCCATTTCTTCATTTTATTCCCCTTCTTCTTTCTCTCCTCCCCCCTTCTTCTTTCTCTCCTCCTTCCCTTTATCTTCTTCTTCTCCTTCAACATATTTTTTAAATTAGCAAACCACATAAATGGTGCAATTGTGCATTGTTAAAAACTAATAATCCCCCCCCCCACACACAAAAGAAAACCCAGCCAGAAATTAAATCAAATATTTATCACAAAGAAAATTATCCAGATTTCTGTTGCAGCAGCATCATCAACAGCAGCAGCAGCAGCATCGTCATCAGCATCATCATCAGCAGCAGCACCAGCAACAAAAAAGAAAAAAACCCTTATTCCGATGATGTCGGCAAGATGATTACAAAGAAGTTGTTTTTTGTAATTTGCAAGAAATTATAAGAATCAAGTTTCAAATGGTGAAAACTCATCTTCAGAAAATGAATTCCACTGTAAAGAGCGAATCTTTTGTGCTGCTGCAATCCCCTGGGCAAAGCCGTATTTTGACGCCTTTTGTCAAAGACACAGATTGTCTGTTCTTGATTGTTTGAAAGTGAAAATTACGTTAGAGAGACTTCAGTGGAAGAGCAAAGATGAAAGCCTTCGAAACAACCAAAAACACAAAAGGATTTTCAAATAAGCATTTGGATAACAAAAGCGACAAAAACAGATGAAATAAAAGCAATTTTTATTATTCTATTCTTATTATTAGATGAACTATTGTAACACAACATTTTCAATAATTTTGACTAGTTTTTACCTTCATCTTAATTCTTAGTTGTTTTATCATTACTTTCAATTCGGGTCATCATTTCTTTGCTAATGAATAAACAGTGCGATTGGAAATAGAGAGTAGAAAGGATGGACCGAATTGAAAGTTCTGATAAAAACAACTAAAAATTAAGATGAAGGTAAAAACTAGTCAAATTTAAGGTTGTCTGAAAACAAATAAAGGAGCACAAACACAACAACCCTTTTGCCATTAAAAACAAATTCATCTTTTAACATTTCAATTTAAGATTATTTAGAAACAATAAAGATGTTTTGCAATATCTGGATACTTTTAATGAACCAATTCTATCTTTCATGAGATGTTGAAAATGGCTTAAACAGCCGTAACATGTGCATCAGAAGCCATACACAAGACGGAACTATGTTCATAAAAATGTTGATTTTAAAATTTTAAGATTTAAAAAAAGAATTTTGAAGTTTTTAGAATTTTAACATTTACGTCCAAAACACTGAAATTGAAAATAATTTTCATTTTTATAGTTTATTGCTATCTTTCATTATTTATTTTTTATTTATTATTATTTATTTGTTTATTATTATTTATTAGATGAAATATTGTAACCATAGCTATTCATTTTTCAACTTCTGTTTTCCTTCTAAATTCTTTTGGTTGTTTTTTCTTTTCACAACTTAACTCAGGCCGTTGATCTTTGGCTTTGAGTAAACAGCTGAATCGGGATTACAGAATAAGCTTCCTTAGGCATTTTATGTGCTGAGGACTTGTTCAAGATATCATCAGGTTTTTGTATGAACAGCCATAAAATCTATTCTTATGATAATGTGTTTTGGTTTATGATTCAAGAAACAATAAATGGGATTTTGCTTTTGTTTTTCATCTTCAATTTAATTGTACATTCATCGTGGGTGTATAAACATGTGGTAACAAACATTACCAGCCCAGCACAAGGAGGAAACTATCAAATTCCAATTCAAAGATCAAATTTACTTAAATAAAAGAACGCTGCCTTTCTTTCAAGAAATGTTGTCTGTCATCATTTGTTGAATGTTTACCATCACTCATTGTATGATTACATTATTTGGCTTTTATATTTCTAAACTCCAGGACAAAGTTAACTTTCCTATGTAACAAGAACAAAAACAAAAACAATTCTCACCAGAATTAGGGGTGTAAACCGATATGTAAAATCCCCATTCCCGTACCGACCATGTGATTGCTAGCCAGGCATCTTACTGCCTTAACTAAATTGACAAGTTTTAGATATTAATGAAAATGTATCATACAGATAGTCATGGGCTTATTTCATTCAAATAAATAAATAGAGAAAAAAAACTATTTAAAAAAAATTGTATTTATTGTATATACAATAGAAAAGTTGCAGTAATCATCTTCAGTCAGGAATAGAAGTAAGAGTGGAGTTTGATCCTGCAGCAGCCAGGTTTGTTTTATTATTATTTTACACTACTATTTTTCTTTGTCTTTATTTTTGTGACAAAAGGCAACTAATGAAGGAAAATAGTAGTAAAAAGTGAATAATAATGGTTTGCTTTTAGTTTTCTTCATATTTCTTATTTTTTCTCAGAATACAACTCTGAACAATTCCTTTTCAAATTACAGTATATAAAACAAAGAATGACATGAATGTGATTCTTAAATAGTTGACCAATCTTAGATTCATAATTACTGAAATCTTTTGGTAATTCTTAATCTTTAACAATCAAGAAATATGTTTTGAGGTCAATATTTCACTTTGCTTGTTGCATTCTTCAGCAATTGTCGAACCAATTTCTGTTGACAGATTTTGTTCACGCTTGCTTAATCAAAGAATCTTATTTATCTATTGTCTTCAGATGTACCTGAATCTCAGAGAATTCCTCACATAATATGCCATGCATGAAGGGATCACCTGCTGTCTGAAGCATACCTTGGCTGTTTCTGCTAGGAATTAGTGTAATCATGAGTGCAGGTATGTCTTGTCTGCATTGACCATGAATGGCAGAATGCCGGGGTCTTGAAATCCCTTCTCTGTGCCATTCTAGCGGAGGTTCCACCAAAATCTCAAAGCAAAACAAAATGACTCTGTTGATGAGAATTCTCAAAAATAGCTGCATTCTAGAGAATTTTTGGTGAAGCCTAGAACTCTGCCTCTTCTTTGAAATCTGTGGCATACATTTAGGTTTTTGGTTTGGAGACCATGGAGGGAACATAATGGTAGGGGGAATGTGATTTGATGCCTCAGTGGTTCAGTGGTATGCTGTGCTGATCAAGGTGACTGGATAGTTGGCTTTTTGCAGGGTTTTACCTTTGCAAAGATAATGCCTTTTTCCCAGGGACGACACAAACACCTTCAGGTATATATGAACGCTCAAAGCTAAATACTACATTGGCCCCTGTTCAAAGTATTCTCTTTCAAAGAGAATAAGCGGGCACAGATCCAGGGGTGGGGGGTCTAAGGGTCTAAATATATTGGGTAACACCAAAAGTCTGTTCTGTTATTTGTCATTAGATGGCATTATGAATGTTTGGTTTTAACTAACTTAAAAAGATTGTTTTTGATTCTGTTGTGGAAGCTGTCAAAGCTATGTGCATTCTTTTTAAATTGTCAAAATAGGCATATTTTTCAGCAATGATTCTAACATGGAAGATGGTAGAAGATAAGCAACATTTTTAGCATAATATCCTCGAGCAAAGCACAATTAAACATTTTTTTCTAATATCTCAATAATGAAATTTTATGAATAAAAAAACAAATAATCCCAAGTAATCATAAAATAACCATGAAAAGCAAAATTTATTATTTTGTTTTTCATCTAATATAAGTAAAATGTATTCCGTCTATATTCTTTATAAACTTGTTATTTATTGGTTCTTTGGAAAATTTCTTTGATTATTTTTTTTACTTTACTCTTTTGTCAATTCTAATTATTAGGTGAATTTTGATCTGAAAACTTATTGCTGGATAATGTTAAATCTATGTGATAAATATTCACCTCTGAATTAAGTGCATTGACAAGGAAAGAAATTATGTTCAAAATAAATATTTGTTGTGAAAAATTAATGCTTTTTTCATCTTTATAAATTCTTTGTTTATTGGTTCTGTGGTAAATTTCTTTGATTAATTTTGTTTTGTCAATTCTAATGCTAGAAAGGGCTGGAACTCAGATGTAACTGAAAAACAACGGATCACCTATTACTTTCTTGTTTTTGATATTTGAATTTTTTTTCTTTTTCACATATTTATTTGTAAAAATGGATTTTTTCCATTTGTATCCACCTCTTGCTCGAAATCCTGGATCTGCCCCTGATAAAAAAAAATCAGATTCTGTAATATGTTTTTAAGTAACAATAAACATTTACCGTAGATATTCCCATAAGTAAACTGTGACTCTCTATCTTTATGTCTGTTTAATATAATTAGGAAAGAGAAATTGTAATTATAATTATTGAAAGAATATGAGCAACCATCTGTTAATTACTCTGCCCTCCACTGAATTTCTTTATTTCTAAATCTTAATCAACTTCATGATGCAATGGCATTAAAACCTAAAAATATATTTTGTGCATTCAAGTATTAAGAATATTATTGAAGATCCAGAAAAAAGATGACCAGTTAAAAAACTTCCCAAAGGCCACAAATATGTCTATGAAAAATTGGACGATATTGAGGAATTTGAAACCAAAATCCCAATTGTTTTGCTACATTCTTAGATACTTTTGAAATGTTTACTATAGGTTGCAACAAAAGTTCTGTCCGATGTTTCAATCTATTTGGAAACACAAATATGGTCAGAGGCATAGCTAGAGATTTGAGGGCCCGGGTGCTTGGATCTTTGAGGGGCCCCCTCCAACATTTAGTGGATTTGTCAATGGAAATGTATTAGATAAAATGTAATTTATAAAGCTTTTGGGGCACCCCTCCATTGGGAGCTAGGGGGCGTTTTCAAATTATCCTCCTGCCCCCAAACATAGTGGTGATCAATGATATACTTAATCATTAATATACTCTCATTTGCTTTCGATAACCTTATTCCATCTATCAACAAGTTTTTCAATCCTTCGATTCTGACCTCAAATAAGAGACGGACTGATTTTCAACCTCTTTTTTTAAATGAGTCTTTGTCCATCAAAATGTTTTCGCAAACAAATGATAATCAGAGCAAGGTCAGGAAAGTACGGTGGATGAATCATTTTTTCTCAACTAAATGCCTCTCTGAGATCTTTGGTCACTCTAGCGGTCATATGGGACCTATTTTTCAACCTTTCCCACTTTTCAAATCTTCTTCAAATTGCAATGAACAGTCATATGGCTAACAGAGAATTGTTCGCTAAGTTCCCTGACAGTAACAACAGGATGTACTATCGGTACAAAAAACATGAACAGGACTTTCAACATAACCTGATCCATATAATTTTGCATTGAACAGGTTCATTGTCTTCTAAATCGGGTTAACCTTCAGAGGAAGCTTGAATGTGACTTGATGCAAGCTATTTCCCCAGATGAGAAAAAAGTAAATTTAGCTTGAGAATTGTCTTGACTGTGATGTAGTTTGTACCTTATACCTTTGGTGATTTACATAATCAGGTTTCTAGAGAAATTAAAGACAACAATATCATCTTTTATTATTTATTTTAATTAGATGAAGTAATATAAACCATTATTATTAATTTTTGACTGCTATTTCCCTTCATCTTAATCTTTTAGTTGCTGTCACAACTTTACAAAGCCTTTTAAATACCCAGCTGCTCTTAACCACCTGAGCTACAAGAACTCTACAGCTTCACAGAAAATCAAATGTAACCATTGAACCTACTCTCTATTCCTGATCTCTACGGCACCATGTTTGTTTCTGTTTCTATTTTCTGTATGTATGTCTTATATCAGTTCTTTTGCTGGTTAAAAATAAGCCTTTCTTCATTTGAGCTTTTATTTCAGTCAATAGGGAACAATTTTGAGCCTAAATTCAGAGCCAAAGAATTCAAAAGGGAAAAATAAATTCAATGAATTTAAGCAAAGTTTTCTAATAAATCTGCTTGTAAAATTTCATGAAAGATTTCCAACTGCTTTCAATGCTTTTTGTATTACAAATAGTGATTGAATGATTCCTTTTGGTTTAATGGCTAAACAGTACCTTCTGCAACATTGCATCTCATGTGACAAAGACAAATAAAGTCATTTATAAAATGTCTTTAATTAAAGAAAGTGATGAATTCTCAATTCCCACCAACAAAGGTTTCAGAAGACATTTAATAGTGAAAATGTTACAGCCAAATCGCGTTGGATACACTGGTTCTCATACGATCACCAAAGTTAAGCAACATCTAACCTGGTCAGTACCTAGATGGGTGGCAATATAAGGTGCTGTAACCAGTTGGGGAGGCATCTCCTACAGCCATGCTGATCTCCAAATGTATTGAGCACTTCTTTTCTTTGGAAGCCTCCAGCATGGTTGAGAGGGGGGAAGTAGAATACTTCCTTCATACTAAATGCCCAGGCAAAGCAGTCCCGATGCTGTCAAGACTGTCTGCCAAGATGAAAAGGGCCATACAGCCATGGTGAAAGTGATGAGTTCTCAATTCACGCCAACAAAAATTTCCCCAAAATCAAAATAACAAATCAATGGTTTCAACGACAAAAACAGAATCCCAAATATGTCATCTG
Organism: Architeuthis dux; assembly: GCA_006491835.1. Taxonomy (NCBI): domain Eukaryota; kingdom Metazoa; phylum Mollusca; class Cephalopoda; order Oegopsida; family Architeuthidae; genus Architeuthis; species Architeuthis dux. The sequence continues at coordinate 280,026 of VCCN01007234.1, forward strand.
CAAAATTACACCAGACAGGATTTTGCAAAACCTGCTTGAAAGGAACTTTACCAGTTTTTATTTTAAATTTCCTAAAAAAAAAAGATTCTATTATTTCTTCTTGCTGTTTTTCCTCTTTTTTTCCAAGAGACGATTCGATGGTATTGTTATTTAATGACACTTTCATTGAATAAATGATGCAACTTAAAGAAAGGATGAAGAAATTCTTCCACAAATATCAAAGACTGCTTGCTAATCACTTGTCACAAACAAATTCAAACCCACTTGAAAATCCTTCAGCTCTAATTTGCAGCAGGGTTTTTAAAAAAGCCAAATAACAAAAAGTACACAACTTCAAACAAGCCAGTTTATGTGGTTGAATTCATTAAGATTAATTTTCACGATTTAATATTGATATTATCCACTTTGACTATTAATGTAATTTGGCTTTTGGAGACATGTTGTGCAAATATTGATATATATTTTGATGGTGTCGGTCTGTTTGTTTGTTTATCTGTTTGTTCGTCACGCTATAGAAACCATGTTATAGAAACTGTGCAGCTCAACCAAAGTTGGCATGCATACTCAATGGATCTAGGGAGAGGTTTTAAAGTAAAATGTTTTGGGATTTTTGGAATAATAAATAATATTGTGGGGTCTGCGTTTGTGCTCACACCAATAATAATGATCTGATTATATCTATCTATCTATCTACATATCTATCTTACTATAATTCACCCATTTTTTTAAAAATCCCCCCAGATATTTAAATTAAATGTGATCCAAGTGTTCAGGATGGTGATGATTTGCAAATAATGTTCGCTTCAATAAATACATAGTTCAAATTCATGATCTCTTATTGGGGCCTTCCACAGGAACTAGCTGAAATACCCCCTGCCCCTGTTGGGGGGGGGGGTCAGCTTGATATGAATATTGGCCTAATACTGGCTTTTACATTGCTTTAGATTTTAGTGAATGCAGAGCAGCTGCACAGGGCTCCAAGATTTTAGGGGCCCCCCAAAAGTCTTGAAAAAATATTTTAGTATTTTTATTTTTATGGGTAAAGAAATTAAATTGTCTAAATTTAATTAAATTAAACTTGTTTAAGGATTTATCATGTTACATAGAGATAGATTATTGATCCATAAAGGACTTTGCGTTAAATTAAACATCAGTATTTTATGAATGTTTCAATTTTGTTTTGATTTGTTTGAAAATAATTGCTGAATACAAAATTAGAAGGACTCAAAAGAAATGCTATGCACTGGGACCCATCAATTCAGCTCTGCACATATTTTTTTAGGGGATGAAGTATTTTCACAATTACAAATATTTGGACGAGTATTCTGTTATCTTTTTTTGTTACAACATTTTTCAGCCAATCAATTCTTTGGCTGCTAAACTAATTTGTAGAAAATTTCCCTGTCTCATCGCATGAATACTCTTTTCTGAAGCAAATGTCAATCTGAACAAAACACAGTGGTTTTCTTTCCTTCATAAGTGAATAGTATAATGTCTCAATTCACAGTGGAAAATGAATTTTCAATTTCAATGTTTTTGGGAACTGGCTCATTCCTGGAGTATGAGGCATTGTGAAGTGATTGTGTAATTATTCCTTTCGTGTTTTTTAGTAAACTAATTTTCAATAAGTATATCTTAATCACTGTTAATAATAAGAATAAAATGATGGTGTTCTTATTTCTGTCTCTCATCATTCATCACTTGATGAGTTGTGAGTTGTTTCCTCAGTAGACTTTCCATAGCAAAGGTAAAGCTCAAGTTTAATGCTTTCTCAACATAAGTATGAATTTATTAGGAGTTGTCTAGTTTGCTTAATGGTTGAAATTACCTGAAAATGTGGCTAAACTAGTAAAGACTCATTTGCTAAGAATCGAATGAATAAAGACAAGATGTTTATTTTTCTACACAGTATGTTCCATTTTATGTGTATCTATCCAGTGAGTTCTTGTTTAGCGAGAATCTTCAAGAGGTGAGCAGCAGCAAATCATGGTATCACAACATGGGTATATTTTTGTCAACAAGCATATTTTTCGCTGCCTGACCCCTCACTTCATCTTCGTTTTGTCTCTCCTCTTCTCTTCTCTCTCCTGTCTCATAGCTGTCATCTGAATTACCAAGAAATCCCGAGTAACCAACGATGCAGAAATGTAACAAGACTCTTTTGTTAAGATCTCTTGTTCAATTATAACTGAGGAGAGATAAAAGAGAAGTACAGAAAGAAACAACTCTGTTGTAATTTGTTTGGATATTTAATGTCTACTAGTTAAACGCCCATTGCGTACTTAAACCTGTGTTCTGTGTCAGTATATTTACACAGTAATTTGAAAGGTTAACGTAAGCTATTGTTAACAAAAATTCTTGTATTCATTTTGGGTAAACAACTAAATTGACACATCAGTAATAGTAGCAGCAGTAGTAATATCTGTAGTCATATTATAAGCAGCCAGCAAATGAACACATGTACATACAAACAGCAGAACAGCCAATTTTGTGTTCATGCATTCACATTAGCCTTTCCTCTCTTTCTGTTTGTTATGTCACAGACAGACTGACACGTCGCAAATTATAATAATGACTATCATTTCAAGGGAAATTATGAATCACTGCCATCCATATATGCTGTGTTGGAGGTGATCAATTAAAATGTTGGGAAAAGGGGTGATCAATGAATAAGTTACTTCTCTCATCTCTTGTTGGGCTGTGATCACTAAAAAAGGTCTGAATTTTCAAAAAACAAGCAGGCACAAACTAGTGACCAATTTAGTATAAACTTACATTGCATATAGAATCCCCCCTCTAAAAACCTATTTAGGGGGTGAATTTTCAAAAAATAAAAAAACATTTTCCCAACTCATTGAGGGTTGTGTGTGTAAAACTTCAAGTTTCTACTATGAACAGTTAGGGCTGTGTATAGTCCGGATACATAGATACATATATCAATATCAGAACACATGAATAACCTAAACCCAGCAATAAACCAGTGTTGTTGGTAGTGGTGATTAATTATGTGGGTTTGTTTACTTATTCAGTCACTGGAATGTCTTGAGGCAAAATGGAGCTTTATTTGTTTCAAATGAGATAAAATGGAGCTTTATTTGTTTCAAATGTGGCAAAATGGAGCTTTATTTGTTTCAAATGAGGCAAAATGGAGCTTTATTTGTTTCAAATGAGGCAAAAAGGAGCTTTATTTGTTTCAAATGAGGCCAAATGGAGCTTTATATTCTGTTTCTTATTCAAAAACTCAGACTATAAATCATTTGAAAATCATACATTTGTGAATAGAATATTATGGCAGAAAATAAAATTGGAAGGTGAAAAACTTTTTTTTGTCAAACTCCAATCCAAGACTGGAGTTGACTTTACTTTCCTATGTAATGAGAACAAGAACAATCCTCACCAAAAATAGGGGAGTAAACTGACATATCAAATCTGCAATTCACTGCCGAGATTTGAACTCGCAATCAGGTTATTTCTAGTAGCCTGGTATGTTACCACCTGCGCTAAACTGACAAATCTTACATACCACCAACATTTATAGTAGAATTACGCAAGGAAGTAGAAGTAGGAGCAGCGTTTGACTCTGGAGCTGCCAGGTTTGTAATTTATACTTTTTTGAAATTTAAATCAATGATTTCAAAATGTCCTGTTAATTTCAGAAAAACTAAGAAAAGAAATGAAAACAGCAACAAAAAGATCCAACAACAAAAATGTTTCTGCAAAAATAAGTAGAAAGCACTCACAGGGTGCATACCCCTGCTAATGCCATACACTAACTAAAAATGAATGGAAATCGGTTCATATATAGTTATAATGCAGGGGGGTTAAACGGTTTGGACTTTCCATATATATACGGCTGTTTTCTTAGTATATGAAAAAATTGCCTATGAGCCACCCTTCCTGAAAATGTCATTGAAATTCATTGAGAAACTCTGGAGATATTGTGTGGACAAACAGACAAACATGAGTGAATACATATACTTTTTTCAACTTTGTTGGCAGAGGTAAATCAATGATTTCCAAATTTTTAAATTCATTTTCAGATTCTGATAAGCAGGGGTTTTGCTGAAGCCCCACCCCCTCGATCCATGCCTGGATGATATGCAAATGACAATCCAGAGTTAAAGAAAAGATAATTTGATTGAGAAAATCTGGAAGATGTGTTTTTGGTATCAGTCAATTCCATGTTTCTCTGTTTCAAGAAACCCTACCAGGGGCGGATCCAGGATTTTGAGCAGGAGGGGGGGGATGTGTCCAATTTTTTAAAATTCTATCTGTCTAATTAGATGATGGATACAATAAATTTGTGTTTTTAAAGTTATTTATTTGGTATTATCTAGGTTTTTATTTTTTTAAATTCTTTATCTAGATATTAAAAAAGATTTTTTAATTTTGCTTTGCTACAACCCTGGACAACCCCAGCCCAGATCCTCACCTGCCTTTTTAAATCTGTTGGCTTTCTCTTAATTCTTAAAATTTTGTATGCAATTAGTATATTCATATGCTTGCAAAATATTTGATTGGTATAAATTCAATAAAGCTAAGTATAATTGCATTGAAAGCCTCTTTCTGACTCATTAAACAATCATATGACACTGCAGTGATCCCTCCTGGACCCAAGACTGGGTGAAGGTTATGGATGTAAGCTTGGTTTAATGACAGATATTAACAGATTAAAAATGTAAACAGAAGATGTACTTACAGGTCCTTTATTCATAAAATGACCGTGGTCACGACACACACACACATGTGTTCTTGATCTCTCTCATCTACTAATAACACAATACAATATGAGTGCTCGTTGACCAGAACTTAAAGCGGCGCCCCTTAGTGGAAGTGGATAATAACTCTTCTGCCTAAGGGGATTAACTCATGATACTTACTTAACAATGGAGATTGTGGGATACCCACTTGGTCTTGCTATAGTCCAAACCAAAGTGGAGTGTGATATGTTTGGCATCAGCTTGGTTGCAGGAGCTGCCAAAAGGACATGAAAGTTGGCATCTAACCACCTCAAGGGGGCTCCACTCCCTGGTTTTGAATCAGAGTTGTCCTTCCCAAGACTAGAGATCCCAGTCTTCCCTGCTATTTTAACTATAGTGGGGGGGGATGGAAGAAATGGATTCATGTCTTTCCCAAGGGCATTAGTGTGAAGTGAACATAAACATCTCAACCAGATTCCATTGTCAGCACCGTTAACCTTTACGCCACTTGCACATATATAATTGTGGTTGTTATGTCTGACTTTCCATTGCAATACCTTTTATTTTTACAACTGTTTCATGTTACAAAGCATACTGCAATAACAATACTATGATTTATTGGTTAGCCAAGTAAGTGTTTTCTTTATTTATCATAGCTGGGGAGGAGAAGAGATGGATTCATGCCTTTCTCATGGGCATTGGTGCAAGGTGAATGTAAACAGCCCCGACCAGAGTTTGAACTTGGCTCACTGGTTCCATTGTCTGCACCATTAACCGCTACGCCACTCGCACATATATAATTGCGTAGAGTCAGGTTTTTGTGTACGACCGATTACCAGTTTCCAAGCAGAAAAGTTTACATAAACATTGTTTCTCCCACGACTGCACTGAAAACAATTTTCTCTCTAGTGAAAAGCTGAAAAAATAATACCCACTTCAGGGGGTCCTCCAAACGACAGGCTGGAAAAGCAATTGTTCATGGCCTTCTTCTGTCTTGGAAGGCAATTCACCAAGGATTAGTCTGTGATTGAGTTGCAGTGCCTGCTGCAACTGTGTACAGTCCGATTATCTTGAGCAACAGACTCTGTTGCAGTGGTTCCATGCCTTGCCCTGCAGGTTCTGTCTCCACGCTCCAACATCTGCAGCCTCTCTTCTTTTCTGGCCAGTCCTCTTTTCTCTTCTCGCTTATCTGGACTTGGACGGCAAGTCTCCATTTGCAGTCCGCAGCTGCAGCTCCCCCATCACCTGTTTTCGTTTTGATGCCATGAGTAGCACCACTGAAGTGACCTCTCCAGGGAGCAAACCTGGGAGAAATGTATGGAGATCCTGAGATACCCAGCCGACAGAATCTCCCTCTCAGCCTTGCTGATGTAGTCCAAAGGAGAGCTGCACAATATGTTTGGCATCAACTTGGCTGCAGGAGTTGCCGGAAGAAGGTCAGTGGGCTCCACTGCAGATGTTTTGGTCTGGGTTTACTCCCATAGAATTTTTTTCTCCCGAAAATATCAACAAGGCAGCAGAGCTATAATCCAATGGCCAGGGCATGGATACTAGATGCTCGGGACATCAATGGACCCTGGTCTTCACATCCCGTGGGTGTTAAGTCCGACTTTTCCTTGAATTATGAAAAGCGACACTTTTATTTTTACAACTGTTTCATATCACGTACGAACATATTACAATAACAATACTATGATTTATTAGTTAGTCAAGTAAGCCATTTGTTTTGCATGATATTAAGGGCTTATCATATGGCGAGCAATGATTCATTCATTCAATTATTGTCGCTCGCAGCCTGGCCAGTCAGAGGGTTCAGGTGGAGGGTAGGGAGGGGGGCCTTTGGCTTGTGTTATTGAGCGTAGTGTAGAGATTGGTCTTCTCCTTAGAATGATTAATGGGATCGACAAAAGAGGCTCTCTACATGATCCTGGCTGCTTACGGCATCTGGTATTCCCAGACGGTCACCCAACTAACTTTGGTGATCATGCGTAACTTTAGTAATCATAGGAGAACTGGTGTGTCCAACACGATTTGGCCATAACACAAGTCAAAGGTAACAAACCAATCATTCTCGTTAGAAACTGTCAACCAAAACTGTTTTTTAATCTTTTATATTTGTTTGTTTTACTTACATTGGTTGTGTACACAAGATTATCACGCTTAGTTAAGTTTCTTAGAAGATGTAGGTACCAGGTTAGAATTGGTGGGGGTGGAGGTGCAAAAGGCATTTGTTATCTTTCTAAGCAGAATAACTATTTATCTATTTTGACTTGCTTTACGGTTGAGTGACTCTCCAGATTGACAAGAGGTGAAAGATAGAGAAAGAGTACAGGAAAACAGGGAGTAGGAGGTAAAAGAGAGGATAAGAGGTTGTAAGGGAGGCACGGAGAGTCGAGTGGAAGAGTGGGAAATGTGGAGAGAGGAGGAAAAGTCTTTTAGTGATGGAGGGGGCAGAGGAAGAAAGAGTGAAGGAAAACAGGGATGAGAGGTGGGAAGTGGGGGACACAGAGTCAAGCGGGAGAGTGCGAAATGTGGGGAGAGGAGGAAAAGTCTTTTAGTGATGAAGAGGCAGAGGAAGAAAATTGAGGATAAGAAAGAATGCTAGAATTGGTAAAAGTGAAGAGAGAGAGAGAGACAGACAGACAGACAGACAGACAGACAGAGAAGGAAAAGAGATGAGAGAATGGGTGATAGTGTTGAGATTTCAATGTTTGCACACATCACCCACTGAACAAGGATTTGAATAAATATCGAAATATTAAACAAAGTTTCTTGTGTATTAAATTTTGATTACTTACAAATATATTTTGTCAAACTCCAGTCCAAGTTGACTTTATTCCCCCCCCCCGTAACAAGAAGAACAAGAAAAAGAACAAGAACTAATCCTCGCCTAATTTCACTGTTTGTCTAAATTTGTCTCATCCCTGTCTAAATTTATTTATTATATATACAATAAAAAAAGTAATCATATTGAGTTGGAATAGAAGTAGGAGTGGAGTTTGACCTTGCAGCAACCAGGCATGTTTTGAGTTACTTTCATCTTTTACCTCTGCAAACAAAGTTAGAAGAAGTGTATGTATTCACTGGTGTCTGTCTGCCTGTCTTTTCACACAGTATCTCCTAAAGTTCTCAATTAATTTCAATGTAACTTTGTGAAAGAGTGGACCATGGGCTACAGAAGAAATGATCAAATTCTGTGGTAGATCCAGGAATTTATTAAAAAGGAAGTTAATAAAAGATTTAAATTTCAAGGGTGGTAACTCAACATTTGTGCATTTAAATTTCTCTTTTGTTTTCTAATATTTTTAGTTAGAGTATGGCATTGGCATAGTTATGTGCTTCATGAGTACTTTCTAGTAATATTTTAAACATGTTTTAAAATGTAACACAGTGAGTCAGTTTTGTCTTAGCACATTCACTATTTAAAATGAAACTTAATACAAAGTTTGGAAATAATAGTGCATTGTACATGCATGCACTTAGAAAGATTGTTAAAATCACGGTTGAAAAGGAAGTTTCTTACAGACTGATAACTTCATCATCATCATCATCAGCCATTATGTCCACTGCTCGACAAAGGCCTTTCCCATCTCCTTCCATCTTGTGCTAACCTCTGCCAAGTCTTACCGGCAAACCTTTCTATCTCGTCCCTCTATCTTGTGTCTGGTCTTTTCCTACTTCGTTCACTGTCCCATGAGCACCAATCGGTTAGTCTTTTCCCCCATCTATTGTCATCTTTTCTTGCTAGGTGACCAGCCCATCTCTATTTTTGCTGCTTAATTAGTTGTATAATATCCTTCACTCACTAGTCCTCCCTCTGATCTATGTTGATCTTTTTTTATCTCTTAGAGTTATTCCTAACATTGCTCTTTCCATGGCTCTCTGTGCTATTCTAAGTTGGTTTTCAGCTCGTTTGGTTAGTTTCCATGTTTTCATCCATAAGTCATGGCTGGTATTATGCAGCCGTTATATACCTTACGCTTTAGGCACATTGGCAAGGTGCATGCAAAATATAGGTTTTACTGTAAAATCACATTTGATAAATGAATGCGAGCAACATTTTGAAAAATCAACATTGTTTTAACATAAATTATAATATGAAAGTCGACTTTAGATGTACAATAATAGGAAATGTGTAAAGGTTAATTTCAGGTTACTCAGGGTTCTATTCTGCATGGTGTGTAAATTAGATTGTAATAGTAATTTAGATATCATAACATGTCTGCACTGAGTGGTAAGGGCAATTTAGATAAGTGAGAGAGAAGAAGTAGACATATGGTCAACTCCACAACCTTGAATGAAGAAGGCAAAAGATATTTCTCTATAAACTAAATTTGTATGAAGTGGTAAATCCCTAATAGAGGTTTTCAGAAAAGACAGGAAATGATTTTTGATTGGATGAAAAATTCTGAACTGACTGTAGATTTAAATTTGAATTTAGCTTAAGATGGTAAATGTTGTAACCAAAATATGATTTTCAAGAAAAGGGGAGATAATTGAGTTGCTACATTGATGTACAAGGCTTATGACAATGATATCATAAAAGGACTGTTGGTATTTGATACATGCATTCTTTCTTTCTTTGTGTGAGTTTGCGAATTCATCAATAGACCAATCTTAGTCAGCATGGACTGCTCACAGTTAGATATCAACACTTGGGCTTGAACCATCCTGTTCGAGAATGAAAGAGCCATGCCACCCATTTCAAGTCAGTTAAACATGATTGGTTTCAACATTACAGCTTATCAGGACTGGCCCGTTCATTAGGCAGTCACCGAAGGCACAAAGGTCAAAGGGGTACACTCTAAGCTGAAAAAAATACTTGTTAGAATAAAACCGGTGGCACAAATTCTAAGTTACAGCTAGGGTGCATGAAACCCTTGTGCAAATTTTGCCCTTGCACCATCCCTGCAGCTTATAAATGTTTCATTAGAGAACAAAGTTGGTCAGTTTGATGAACCATGAAAAACAAAGACAAAAACTAGAAATGACAAATATTTATTTTTTATTGTTTCAACAGAGAGTCAGTTTGTATCAAGTCACAATAATTCCCTTAAAAAAGGCACAAAACCATCTTTTATCTCTCCAGCCATAGGTAATAGTAGGGTAGACTGGGCTCTGTAGCCATGGTTGGCAACCACTCTAGGAGACGGAACACTCTGATTTCAAACCAGCCTGAAGTTGGATGGGCTCCGTCAGACTATCTCGCCCTTGGAAAAGACTATCTCACCCTATGAAATCATCTGTGGTGCCCCAATTACCCTGCACTGGGTGACACAGGATATAAAAAATACAGAAAGCCCCAAGAAATCTTCAATCAAACTTCAGAAATATTGAGCTTGTCCACTCTTGATTATTCAAATCTTGGTCTGCCACATTCAATACACAGGGGCGGATCCACGACCCAAATCTTGAGCAGAACAACCTTATCTTAAAATAACTTGACTTATACATGGTCATACATATATGTTTTTTAGCGCTAGAATTGACAAAACAGTAAAGTAAAAAAATTAATCAAAGAAATTTACCACAGAACTAATACATAAAAAAATGTATAAAGAATAAGGCGGAAGACATCTTACTTATACAAAACAAAATAATATATTTTTGTTTTTAAGATTAATTTATGATTACTTGAAATTTTTCTAGGTTTTAATTATAAAATTTCTTCCTGTAGATATTTAAAAAGAATTTTTAATTTCAGGTTTGCCCAATCAAGGGGGACTGGAACACCTGGACCGCCTGGATCAACACCTAGCAATAGGACATAAAATCTACCTCAAGCTTAATACAAAACCTGAAAACCAATGCCTAGCAACCATCATAGCAAACACAAAAAGGATGTCCAAATAATCATAAGATTTTAACCCTTTGTGAAATTCCTTTTGATCCCATCATATTAATAAATATATAAATATAATTGCCTGATCTGTGTGAATGCTTAATTCTAGGCTGAGGCTCTTTCCTCTCATCTTTGTTTCAATATTGCAAGTCCCTCTAGACACGGAAAGCCGACTCGATTGATGGCTAAGGGCCAATCTTTATGCCTGCAAATGCTTTTCAATTTGTGGCTCACTTTCAGGTGAGGTGCGAGTGGCGTAGTGGTTAATATTGTGGACGGTCAAGGATATTTACATTCACTTCACATTAATGCTCTTGGGAAAGGCACGAATCCATCTCTTCTAAAATCGCCAATCTTAAACACCCAGTCGTTCATGAAAGCTGAAGGCAGTATAGTACTATGGTAATAGAGCAAGTGCACGATCACTGAATCGAAATTGATACCTTGCAAGCATTTAACGTGGGGCCCTTGAAAATGCAGGGTCCCGTAGCATAGGCTACTTTTGCTACTTAGTTAATTCAGAACTGAGCTCGTTCTCCCAACCCCGCTGGCTGTCTCCCCTCGACTGCCCAACCAGAAACTACCAGGTGCTAAAAAGATCTCATACAACATTCTTCAAAGATCAACTCATGTTTCTGACCTTTTGAACAGTGTAAAGTAATTATTGTAAACAGCATTGTTTGGTTATAGAGTTTGGTCAAAGCCTCGACAGATCGAAGAATGTGCCAGGGATGACAGTGAGACTGGATTTTCTTTGAACCTCTATTTGGTAAGAATTGCTGGGAACTGATTCAAGAATCGTGTAAGTAAGTAAGTAGCGCCCTTACACTGATTACGCCTTCAGCGGTCGCTGGTCGGGCTACACATATCACATTACTACTTGGCCCATTTGTGATATATGAAATAGACTTAGATGTGACTAGCACCTGAAATGGCGTCACTCACTTAACCCTGCACTACCCATAGATAGGGGGAGAGATGGATTCATGCCTTTTCCAAGGGCATTAATGTAAAGTGAACACAAACTGTCTAAATCAGCTCACCGAGTTCATTCTCCGTGCCATTATCCACTCAACCACCCCACTCCTCCTGAATCATGAAAGGCAAATTTTCCTCTGATTGAAAAAGATTATTATTTGTATCAAAGGTACTGACTCATAGATGAATTAGATATCAGTATCTTCAAGGTCTCACAGATTTTAAAGGCAATGATTTTCAGGGTTTATAAATATGATGTATTTAAAGTGAGGAGTAGCTTGCCTTAAAAATCAGCATTTGAAGATGAACCTTTCTATAGCAACAAACTCATTACCAATAACCCGGGTCAATGGCTAATCTTTTGGCTATTGACTGGGGATGGTGCTTAGTTTGTGAGCATACTTGTAAGCTTGAAATTAAAATAAAATCTGAATCCGAAACCGTTAAGTTTTCTGTAAAATTTTGGCTTGGGGAAAAAACAACTTTTTTATTAATCAGCGCTACCCACAACACTGGTTTATTGCTGGGTTTAGGTTATTTGTGTGTTCTGACACTTATATGCATTTATGTATCTATCTATGTATCCAGACTTTGCTCAGCCCTAACCGTTTATAGTAGAAACTTTAAATTTTGCACACACACTAAATGCTTTTCTTTTTGAAAATTCCCCCCTAAATAGTTTTTTTGAGAGGGTTCAATATGCAAAGTAAGTTAATGCTAAATTGGTCTCTAGTTTGTGACCGCTTGTTTTTTGAAAATTCAGCCCTTTTTTAGTGATCACAGCCCAACAAAAGGTGAATTATTAATTGATCACCACCAACACAGCATATATGGGTGATTCATAATTTCCCTTGGAATGCTAGTATTTTTATATTTTTATAACAGAAACCCTCACAATAAAGCTTTGATTAGCAAACTATCCTCACAACCGCTAATCTGGTCACCTTTTGTTGTGTCTTTAATAATTATGGTTGACTTGGGCGTCCATGGGTGGGCGAACAAACGGGTTAACCCCCCCATGATCATGGTTTTCTAACCTCAATTAATTCCAATGAAATTCTTTGGAAGAGTGGGCTATTGGTTAGGGAATAATTGATTAAACTTTGGGGCGGATCCAGGAATTATTTTGCTTTTATCTCCCCTGCATCGTAGCTATCTATGAACTTATTTTCATTCAGTGTTTCATGACAATAGTGTTGGCAGAGGTATGCGCTCTCTGAGTGCTTTTTAA
>VCCN01007234.1:384989-396930 GCA_006491835.1 Architeuthis dux
GAAACTGTGCCTAGAATTGAGTTATTTGTTGGAAAGAGTCAAACTCATCCATCTCATTTTAAAATGTAACATCAAATTAAATGAAATTGCAAACAAATACTAAATGTCTATTGTCTATTCTATGGTATCTATACATTTTATACTACTTCCCAAGGGGTACACCAATACAACATGTCTACTGTCTGTTCTATGGTATCCATACTTTTTATACTACTTTACAACAGGTACGCCAATACAACATGTCTATTGTCTGTTCTATGGTATTCATACATTTTATACTACTTCATAAGGGGTACGCCAATACAACATGTCTATTGTCTGTTCTATAGTATTCATACATTTCATACTACTTCACAAGGGGTACGCCATACTGCCAGACAAGACAAACAGTACACAGGAAGAAAAACTCCTGTTTTAAGCAAACCAACATTTCTCAAGTTTGCCCCCTTTTGGGTGTCAACAAGCAAGAAGCTTTCTTTTGAATAGGTTGTGATCCTCCTGATAACCAAAGATAAAATCTTTGCTGTTCACTTGTGATTTTCATTTGGGGAGTTGGTTACCTTGTCGGAACAGACAGCCCGATGCTTTTACATACGTGACATTCAATGTAGGAGAAGTTGTGTGCCTCAATTACGATTAGTACACGCCTCACATGCACAGTCCAAAAAGTAAATGCTTCATTATTCAAACAATGTGCTGAGAACTAAAGATTTCTAATGAGGCTTACATTAATGCTTTTGACAGACTGGCTTTGGCAAATTCCTTGCAGCTATCATCATCATCAATCGTGTCATTTTGATGGATCACAAAACTTACTGGCAACGACTCAAAGACTTGGCATTCCAATAAGAATATCAAGAACAGGCATTGAACAAAAGATCCTGATCACCTTGGCCCTGTGGTAGAGTGCTCGCCTCCAGTTTGGTAGGTGGTAGTTCAATCTACCGCCGAGTCATACCAAAAACTTTATAATGCTACTCAATGCCTCTTCTCTAAGCACTCAGCACAAGGACTAGGATCGGGGAACTTCTCCCCGAGGCTAAGGGGTTACGGCCAAATCGTGTTTAATACACCGGATCTTGTATATCTATAGATATATAGATGGGTGACCATTGGGAAATACCAGGTGCTGTAAGTGTAATGAAATACACTCTGGTTGTGTGTGTTCGCACGTTTTTGGAGATAATAATTTATAGGTAGAAAATAGGTCAAATGGCTGATGAAGTCAGAACAAAGAAAATACGTTCGACCAAACAGAGTGCTGTGATTTGAAATCGGCAGGCAGTTTAGAATTAGTTAGAATCCGACACACAGGAGCGACAGATCAAATCAGCTAGAGGGCTTGGCTCCTCCGCCCGTCAGGGGTGAGGGAAGAGAGGAGGAAGAAATCTGATTTGGACTATTACTGCTGTTAGTCATTCAGTAAAGGGACTCGTTGGAATTTTAAAAAGAAAAACAGAATTCAATACCCCTGCTGGCCCGCGAATTGGCCCGCGAATCGGCCCGCGAATCGGCCCTGAATCAAAGCTATCAATGGGAATAAAATGAACCCATATTCGACCCTTCTTCTGGTATGGACAAAATGTTTATTTCCATCCACAGAATGTTCACTCCCATAAATGTACAACCCAACGACGAGATGTGCCTCACATCAGCGAGAAGAAATACCAGCATTATACAATATAAGTAGAACAAAGCCTCAACAGGCCTGGCCAGCCAGAAGTGGGTCTTACTAACAATTTCCTGTATGTACCTAACCCCTTGACATTTTCAATGATTGTATAAACGGGGAACAATGATACATACATACTTACAAATATCCTTCTTCTCTATGTGCCATATCCCTTCAAGATGGATGGACGGTCATTGCTCCTCACTACTTTAAACTGTGCATTGCCATGATTGCTCTTGAGAATGATGGTGGAGTGGTTTCCCATTGCCCTCTCCATTTTTTTAAAATTTGGATTTATCCTTCTTCTAGACTGGTTGCCTCCTAGAGAGCCCAATCTGCCCTGTTATTTTACCCAAGAAAAGAGATGGATTCATACTTTTCCCAAGGGCATTAGTGGGAAGTGAATTTAAACAGCCTCGGCCATAGTTTGAACTCGACTCACTGATTATATTGTTAACTGTTTTTGCAACTTACACCTTCTTGAACAAAAGATACAAAAAGAAAATGAGGTCTGTTTTTGGACATCATTTCTATTTTCGGTGTCTAAGAATCAAAGAAAACAGATGTTTTTCTTGAATTGCTATGAAAACAACGTCTTTTAATGGACTTAATGAGAATGTTTATTTATTAGAAACCGTCAACCAAACCTGTCAACATAGGTTTCTTCAGTTTCTAAGTCAGTCTGGCTGGCTGGCTGGCTATGTATAGGGTGCACCAATGGAGTTACAGGGTTGATAATTTCAACGCTTTCATTTGTATTTTGAAAATTTATCTAAATTGATCATTAGTTTGTGTCCAGCAGCATTCAGGCTTGTTTTTTTGAAAATTCTGACGTTTTTAGTGATCACTGCCCAACAAAATGTGACAGAAGTAACTTATTCATTGATCACCCTCTTTTCCAATTTTTTAATTGATCATCCCCAACATGGAATGCTGCCACAAGATGTTGGTCCTGTGACAGTTTCTATTGAGTGACTAACCAGAGCTGTTTATTTAAATATTATTTATTTGCACAGTTGTTGCAACCAGCTGGAAGGGAAGTCTACATTTGCGGATCCTGGCCAATTGCTGCACCTGTGTCCATCCTCTGCATATTGCGGTACTGCACAATCCCCATTACCCTCATTTGACGGTGCAGGTTTTTCTCTACGCAATATCTTTCATCATTGAATTTGAAGTACAGAGAGAGAGGGGGTATATTTGATTCGACAGCTCAGTCCATCATCATTTCCATCACAAAAAATAAGCTTGAAGTCAGATGATGATAGATGAGCAGATTTGATTGGCTTAAAATGATTGTAACTTGAAGTTAGTTAATCTGATTGGTAAATCAATCTGATTGGTGAAAAATGTTTGAAATCTGGAATCACTTGATCTGATTGGATCAAAACAGAATTTTACATATTGGCTGTTTTCGTTTTTTATAGATCTTTAAAATGTTTTTTAAACTTGTATTTCTGGCTTTTATTTCTTATGTAATTTGTTTTATATTCTGTAACTTTCTAGAAAACAAAAAGACATTAAATACATTTTGGTGAGTTCAAAGGACTTTTTCTACATTGACAGATTTAAAGATGTTGCATACAAGGTCAGTCCAGAAAGTATCAATCATTTTTTAATAAGGAAAAGATAGCCTACCTAAGGCAATTTCTCCTTAGTCCACTTCAAAGTACTCCCCATGGGACTACACACACTCATCCCAGTGCCCCTTCTACTTTTGAAAACTGTCTGCAACGTCCTCTTTTGGGATCACCATCAGCTGCCTCATCACATTCTCCTTAATCTTGTCTACAGTTTCAAATATATTCCCTTTTAACAGTGAAAAGCTAGAAGTGACAGTGAGCCATACTCATACTGCAGCAGGGCATTGCAGTCCTGGTTGATGTGATGTTTTCACAAACTCTACACAAGATATGAAGAATGGGCAGGCTCAGTCATTGTGTATGTGACTGTCACACAGTACACAAGCTCACTCAATGGCATCTCACTGTCGACTGAGTAACCCAATAGGAGAGTGTCTGTTCACACATGCGAAATAAAGTCCCCTCTGATTGGTTGCTTAGTTGCATTACAACTGGTCCTCAAAATATTCAAAATGGTTGGATATTTTCACTGATTAAGAAAAAACAGAAATTTACTTTCATCATCATCAGCAGCAGCAGCAGCAACAGCAGCAGCATCATCAGCATCATCAGCCTTTTAACATCTGTCGTTGGATATAGACCATCCTCAAGAAATTAATTCTGTTATACGATTATATAACAGCTTCAAGGCAGCATTTTTTAGAAATCTAAATAAAATAAATATTAAAAAAGAAATAATGGAATTTTTCTTTTGATATTCTTCTTTGAAAAAAAACTTCAACAAAAAGAGATTTCTTGTTCACATAATAAAATTGCAACAATTTGTAGACATAAGGCACTGGTGACAAGTGACAGCTTGAATTTTAAGGGATCCTCCCTTTTTGCCCTGACTTCAACCTCTTCTTTGCCCGCATGCCAGCCCCTGTCAGTGAAGCAGTCACATCTCTTGATGAGTAGGAACTTGAGAAACATATCAGGGTGTATCAAAAATATTTTCACTTTTTAATCTCTCAAGAACTCTTGTATGTTTTTTGGAGCTTATGAAAGGCTCTACATATGGTATTTTTCAATGATCCTAGCTCTTCTGAAAATCTCTGGGTGCTGGTGGTTGGGTTCTCCTCTACCTTGTGTTTTAAACCATCATAATCAACAACTGATGGCCGTCCACTTCTGGACTTTATTTTTGGGGACATTTCACCACCCTTAAAATACTTTAACCAGTTTTGGGCTGTAAGGTCAGATATTGTTTCATTTCCTTTCTCTTCTTGAATTCTGCAAGGCCTAGCGGCTTTGAGGCCCAGTTTAAAATAATGCCTCAAAATTGCCAGAATCTCAATACTTGTATCTGCCATTATAACATCTGAAACAAAAGGTACAGCTGATTAGTATTGATAATCATATGATATATAGTAGCAATAATATTAATAATATAGTGCAATCATAGAGAATCTTTAGATGGGTACATGAAATAAGCTTTGGAATAAAATTCTGTAAAAATGAAAATACTTTTGATACACCCTAATAAAACAGAGAAAGTAAAAAGAAATACCAAATGATTCGATGGGGGCTGTAAAATTGAGAAGATATAATATTTAAGATTACATAATTGTATTTTTCTAAACTGAAGAATTGCGTTCTTTTTCTTTGATTAAGGATCGGGATGATATTTTTCCTTTCAGCTGAGAGTGTCGTAAAGATTCAGTCTCAATTATAGAACGATAATATTTAAGATTACATAATTGTATTTTTCTAAACTGAGGAATTGCGTTCTTTTTCTTTGATTAAGGATCGGGATGATATTTTTCCTTTCAGCTGAGAATGTGGTAAAGAATGTGAATGTGGTAAAGATTCAGAGTCTCAATTATAGAACGAGAATATTTTGTGTTGGTAAGCAGTTTTCTTACCGACTGAGCTAAATGTACAAATCTTATCTGAAAATGTTTGTTAGAAATACGTAAGGGCTTCTTTCATTCTAATAAATACAACTATAAAATTAAGATTCCCTTGAAATCATGACCAAGTAGCTGGCTGTCATACCAACTGAGCTAAACTGACAAGTCATACATTTCTGCTACGAAATTTATCTCACAGATACACAAGGGCTTCTTTCATTCTAATAAATAAATACATTTATACTAAAAAAACATACATTTTATATGCAGTAATGATCTTCAATCGGAATAGAAGTTGAAGTGGAGTTGTAGCAGCCAGACTTTCGTATTTATTCTTATTATTATTGGATGAAGTATCGTAACGTAATAGTTTTTTTAAATTTTCACTAGTTTTTACTTTCATCTCAATTTTGTTTTTAGTCGTTTTAATCACAACTTTGACTTGGGCCATCATTCTATGGCTATGAGTAAACAGTACAATCAGAAATAAAGAGTAGGCCTCTGGTGAGAATTAAATGATTAAGGCAGCCAGGTGTATACTGGACTCCCTCTGGCAATGAGCACTATCACTTAATTGGTGCAAAACAACCCCAAAGGCTGAATTATTATTTATGCAATTCATTTATGTCCAAATATATCCTTGTTATTGTATAATGTCAGTAGAAATACAGTAGGTGAATATACTATTTATAAAGCTTTTGCCCCCCCCCTTCATCAGGGACCCCAGGGCAGGGCGTTTTCAAATAGCCCCCCTCCCTCAGCTACGGCTCTGAGCATAAGACTGCAAGACTTGTAATCTTGGATTCACGATTAAATGTAGTTGCTTTCAGGGTAGGAAGGAACTCCTTAAGTGGTTAATTGCAGTTAGAGAGAGAGAGAAGTCAGTGGGGAGAGGGTTAGGGTTGGAAGACAGGGGTAAGGATCAAGTTTTTTGGGGGGACAGGGGGAGGGGAGATTTGGCAAGAAAGTTAGTAAATGACATTGCATTACAGAAGAACTTAAAAAAATAAAGGTGTTGCGTAAGGGGAGAATAAAATTGAAATCACCATTTTCATTTGGAAGGGTTCGGAAGTAGGACTCACAAGAATAAAGTTACATTATGGAGACCTTGAAGATGTTTTTTGACAATGTCGAGGTTAGGGTCGGGGATTCTTATTTCTCTGAGTAAAGAGAAGAGGATAAGAAAATGAAGAGACCTTTGCATTGAATTGGGTGGAGTTTCTAGGATGGAGAATTGAGTCATGTTTGTGTGTTAGATGGTAAAAAGGCAGTGAGAGTGTAGAGAAATAGCATGGGTCAGGTTGGGAAGACTTTCTGGGTTAACTGGAATGGTGGAGTCAAGATGCCAGATACTAATAAAAAATTAGTGATGGTTGACAATGCTTCATCAAATTTTTAAAAGAATCAAGATAATATTACTGTCAGTCTGAGTTGTGATAAAAAGCAACTAAAATTTAGATGAAAGAAATACTGGTCAAAAATTAATGATGGTTGACAATGCTTCATCAAATTTTTAAAAGAATCAAGATAATATTACTGACAATCTGAGCTGTTGCGATGAAAAGCAACTAAAATTAAGATGAAAGAAATACTGGTCAAAAACTAAAGATGGTTGACAATGCTTCATATCATAAAGAAAATAAATCAAGATGATATTACTACTGGATCCAATCAAATTGAGTAGGAATTTTTTGTGAGCAAGCTAACAACTTTTATTTATCTATTACAGAAAGATAAGAAAAAACTGCGGACGAATTCTCGGCTAAATGAGCAGAAACAATTGCCAGCCTCATTTTTGTTTCTCTTCACATAGTTGGTGAAAAAGAGGCTACAAAATGGCTGTACTTGACTTCGTTCGTCGCTTGCGTTCCTTTAACCAATCAGAACTTTTGATTAGTCAACAAAGACTTTTGCTGCGGAAAAACTAGAACGAGCCTCCTTCCATGTTTTTAAGCTATCAGTCGTATTGTTATCGAATGCCAATCACTTGTCAAGCACTAATTAATTACTCCTATTAATTACTCTAACGAAAGCGTTCCATAATTAGAGAATCAATAATGTTATAGAAGGTGCGGGTAACGACACAGAGAATGGACTTAACGAGTTGAGTTCAATCCCTGGTTGGGACAGTTTGTGTTCATTTCACACTAATGCCCTTGGGAAAGGCATGAATCTGTCTCTCCCTCTAGCAATGTGTAAAATAGTGCAGGGTTAAGTGAGTGACACCACTTAGGGTGCTTGTCGCTTCTAAGTCTTACTTACTTACTTCATCATCATCAGCCATTATAAGCCCACTGCTGGACAAAGGCCTTTCCCATCTCCTTCCATGACGACCAATCTTGTGCTTACCTCTGCCATGTCTTACCGGCAAGCTTTTCTATCTCGTCCCTCCATCTTGTGTCTAGTCTTTTCCTACTACGTTTACTGTCCCTTGGGCACCAGTCAGTTAGTCTTTTCCCCCCATATATTATCATCTCTTCTTGCTAGGTGACCAGCCCATCTCCATTTTTGCTGCTTAATTATTTGGATAATATCCTTCACTCTAGTCCTCTCTCTGATCCATGTTGATCTTTTTCTGTCTCTTAGAGTTATTCCTAGCATTGCTCTTTCCATGGCTCTCTATGCTATTCTGACTTACTTATAAAATAGTAACTCTGTATCAGGAGTGAAGTTTTCAAAATTAGACCATTCATCAAACACTTCTGTGAACAAGAACCAAACTTTGTTTCATTCTCATTGATTTTCGGTACTATTTCCTTCATCTTGATTTTTTGTTGTTTTTTTAACACAATTTAACTTAATTATCAACCTACAGAAGTGAATAAACTGTGCAGATCGGAAATAAAGAATAAGCTCTCAGTGAGACTCGAACTATACAGCCCCAATCCATGCTGTTTACTCACTGCCGTGGGCTGCCGATCTGAGTTTTAAAAAAACAACAAGAAATTAAGATGATGGAAAATAGTGGTCAAAATTAATAATAATGGTTACTATTTTTATTAGATGATAATAAAAATAATAAAGGATGAATTTTTTGATGCCTGTATTATATTTCTATTCTACTATCTTATAAGAATTTTCAAATTAATTTATTTATCAATGTTTCAGAGATTTCATCATTTTCTATCAAAAAAAGTAACAACAAAAATTGCATTTGAAAATAATATTTTATTCATTAAGCAACAAGAAAATATAAATGATTATGTAAATATTGTCACTCCAAATGCTTTGTTGCTGTTATCAGCAGCTTGAGCAGTATTATGTCCTAATTTGAAATCATACTTGAAAATGAGTCTAACTTCTTGGATAAACAGTATAGACTGAATACCCACATGTATACCTTTTTGAAAATGCTAACCCCAATTTCTCCAGCCTCGGGGGATACTTACCTCTACCCTGGTCTAGTTAAAAAACTAAAAAAACTCCAATAATAACAAATTATTGTTTATTTCGGTGAATAAGGCAGCCTTTAGTTAAGACGAGTCCCCAATTTCCGTCTGAAATTCATGATTTTAGCTCAGTATTTAGTCACTGTTTTTGTAACTGGCCAATAACTGCCCATTTGGGGGGGGGGGGTGCTTCAAGTGTAGTCTTATCCGCCGAAATATACAGTCTCGATTAGAAACCGTCAACCAAAACTGTCACCAAAACTGTCAACATAGGTTTCTTCAGTTTTCAAGTTGGTCTGGCTGGCTGGCTATGTATCATGAGTACAGGCCGCACCAATGGAGCTAGTGGGCTGAAAATTTTAACATTTACTCCTTATTATGTCCTAAAAATAAATATCTAAAAAAATGTTTTCTTTGTATTTTTAACCCCACCACCCCCAAAAATAGGTTTACAACGTAAGTTTATGCTAAATTGGTCCCTATTTTGTGACCAGCATTCATGCTTGTTTTTTTTTTAGACTTTTTAGTGATCCAACTCAGCATGCTGCCATTTGACATTGGTCATGTGACAGTTTCTATTGAGTGACTAACAAGTCCTGTTTACATTGAATCTGCAAAAAAGTGCAACTACATTTCAGCATTATACTCTATGATGTAAAAAGAAACATTTCATGTGTAACAAGCTAATGCATTGATTTATTTCTCTTGAATGTGTCAGAAACTGCTCTTTTAAACTAAGCCCTAAAACATAAATGGTGATCTGTACTGTAAGTGGAGTCAAGTCAGCTAACTTTGCTAGTTAAGTACTTTACTGCTCATAGGTATACAACAAACACAAATGCTGTGTTTCTTGCCTATGCTTGCATTCTTTCCATATAAGTATTGGTCTGCAAGTCTTCCACACATTCCTTGGGTCTTTATTAAAACATCTGAACTCACTTATAGGTTTGAATACACATACAGTAATGCTCACACAAATTCTGTGTTTCTTGCCTATGCTTGCATTCTTTCCATATATGTATTGGTTTGCAAAGTCTTCCACACATTCTTTGGGTCTTTGTTAAAACATCTGAACTAACTTCCTTTATTCTTTTGGCAGCATTTGGTTAAATACTTGTTTCCAATGACTGACTCCAACTTGCAGCAAAGTTGCATTTCTTTTTACAAATACTAGTTCAAGGCTATTTGACTAACTAGTTTGACAACTCTTCCAATGATTCAAATTACTATTTTTTAACTTCATTACATTAGATCAAAGAGATTTATAAAAAGGTGGTGCAATGGGAATAGCGGTTAACAATGCGGACAATGGAGAGTCGAGTTCAAATTCCGATCGAGGCTGCTTACGTTCACTTTGCACTAATGTCCTTGGGAATGGCATGAATACATCTTTTCAAATATAAACTACATTCTTTTCATATAAGTATTGGTCTGCAAGTTGCATGTTTTTTTTACAAATACTAGTTTAAGGCTATTTAATTAAATAGTTTGACAGCTGATCCAAATAACAATGTTAATTAGCCTTTCCAATCTCCTTGATCAATTCTGAACAAGATTGTAGCAAAATCGAAAAAAAAATACTTGGTTTGATTCATTTAACAATTTAATTCTATAAAAAAAACATTTCCTGGAAATTGAGCATTCAGAACAACAAAAACATGCCTAGGCACATGCCTTGTTGTGCTGATTACAATATAAGTCAGTTCTTCTTAAAGTGCATGTTTTTAACTCTTAAAACCAAGCCATACAAATTTCTGTTCATTTAAATACTTATACAGGGTCGGTTCAAGGTACCAGCAAGACAGACAGTTTGCCAGGGCTAGGGGCTGCCCTTCATGTGTCTGAGACAGTAGGACTTTCCAAATACAAATGGAAAATTGGGAAAATGAATAAATTAAACAGAATAAAAATAAGAACCTTTCCTGATGTGAAGACAGATTTTTCAGGAATATCTGACAGTTATATACTTTCTGTTGTGGTGAAACTAAGAGAAACAATTGGCAAAGGACATTCTCATGATTTTTAATTCCTATATATCTATTTTTCTCACTGTAAAACATAAAGAAGTAAGATAATACTATGCTTTAAAAAGGGTGTCGAAGTTCAGCTTGCCCTGGGCACCAAGAACCCTAGGGCAGGGCTCTGTACTTATGAGGAGCACTGTATGTCTGTTTTGGGGTATGTGCCTTTGTTGCAGAGTTATCTGTGGAATGTAGTCACACTTTTTTGCATTTGGGGACAGATGCCTCACAAGCCAGCCAGGCAGGCAGAGAGAGAGAGAGAGAGAGAGAGAGAGAGAGGGGGGGGAGAGAGACACGGTGGGGGGATTAGGGGTCTTCATGAGAGATACTTGGGTGTCAGGAAGAAATAACATCCCTTAATCAGCAGATGGATACATAATGTGTACCCCATGCAGTTCAGTTGAAAAGGAAGTGTAGCAGAATGAGGTGGAGAGAGAGAGAGAGACAGATAGACAGACAGACAGACAGACAGAGACAGAGACAGAGAAACAGAGAGAGAGATAAAGCAACAGAATGAGTTAGAAATAGGAAAATGAAATAAATGAGAAAGAGAAATTAAGAAGGTCACAGAAAGATGAAAAGGAAGAACAGTTCAGAGAGAGAAAAAAGAGAATCAGTTTATGCAAGAAACAAAGAGGAAAATAGAAAGAGGGAAATAGAGAATGTAAATCAAGAAAAATGTGAGGGCATTTCAAAAGTAAGTAGTGCCCTTAGGCTTAGGATCCACATATCCCATTACTACTTACTCAGCCCTGGTTTGTGATATGTGAAATAGACTTAGAGGCGACAAGCACCCGAAGTGGTGTCACTCACTTCACCCTGCACTATTTTACCTATAGCTACTAGGGAGAGATGGATCCATGCCTTTCCCAAGGGCAATAGAGTGAAGTGAACACACACTGTCTCAGTTGGAGTTTGAACTCAGCTTCCCGAGTCCCTTCTCCGAACGATTACCTGCACAGCCCATCCGCACCTCCTTAAAGAAAAAGAAAATAAGGAAGAGGGAGAATGATAATTGATGACAGAAATAAAAAACAAGAAAAGGATAAATAAAACAAAAGTAGAAGAGATTTTATAACAAAGGGAGGGAATTCAAATTGTCTGTTTGCTTTAACAATCATGTAAATAATGCGACTCACAAGAATATTGTTATGCATTTTCATGTGTGTGAGTTTTTCTGTATATATATTGTGTGTGTATATATATATGTGTGTGTGTGTGGGGGAATCAATTTTAATGGTTCATTACAAGCGGTACTGCTGTTTTCACATATAGATTTTCATAATGAAGATGTCAATCTGTAGTGAATCCTATAACATATATAAAAGCTGTATATGCTTTATTTATTGTTTTATTAATTTATTCAGTAAAATATTGAGCACTA
>VCCN01007234.1:425611-438260 GCA_006491835.1 Architeuthis dux
TTCTTCTTCTTCTTCTTCTTCTTCTTCTTCTTCGTCTTCTTGAGAAGAAGAAGAGGAAGAAGAAGAAGGAGATGGAGAAGAAGAAGAAGAAGAGAGACGTGTACAAGAACAAGGCTGTTAAGAACCATGGGAATCACCAGACAACACGCAATTATTGGCCTTAGTCTTCTTACAATGATTATCTCATTTGTACTCGTTGAGTTCTCACACTATAGTCGTGACTGGCAGCTTTCACTGGAGATCAAGTGACAGCAAGTCTCCTCAATACTACAGGACTCTCCTCAGTATTCAAGCCGTCTTCACTTGTGTTGTTGTCTACTATTATTAATCACTGCTACCCACAACAGACCAGGTTAAAAAGTGTTGCTGGGTTTAGATTATTCATGTGTTCTGACATTTATATGTATCTATCTATCTATCTATCTATGTATCTATCTATGTATCCGGACTTTGCCCAGCCCTAACCGAAAGTAGAAACTTGAAACTTTTCATTCACACTCCCCATGAGTAGGGAAAATGTTTTTTTTTTTATTTTTGAAAAATTCCCCCCCAAAATAATGTTTTATTGGGGGCTTCAATTTACAATGTAAGTTTATGCAAAATTGATCCCTTGGTTTGTGTCCAGCAGCATTCTCACTTGTTTTTTAAAAATTTGGCCTTTTCAATGATCACTGCCAGACACCACTGCTTAATTAACGACGTAAAAAGAAGCATATATCTATGTGACTGTGATTCATTATTTCCCTTGGAATGCTAGTTATTATAATTATTATTTGTTCTTGTTGAGTTCTCACACAAAGTTGTGACTGTGGGCTTTCACTGCAGATCAAGTGATGGAAGAAAGAAGACTCTCCTCAGTATTCTGGTTGATTTTAGTAGTGCTGTCATCTGGATTGTTTCGTTCTTCCCTAGATTTCCAGTTCTTCCAACCTCTTTGTAAGGCTCTTAGGGATTGTTCCTAGGGCTCCGACCACTATTGGCACTACCATCACCTCCATGTTCCACATTTTCTACAGCTCCAATTTTTTAAAAACTTATTAACGAGCACACATGAAAATTTGCAAGTAAAGTGACGCACATATTTGTGCTTGTATCTCACCTCTGTTAAAGTTATTTACTTCAAAAGTTTTTTTGTTTTTTGTGTGTGTCGTGTATTTGTCGTATTTATTCTTGAAGTTATTGACTGTTTTTGTCGTTAGTATATTTCAGTTGTGCACTACTAGTGAGTTCCAGTTGTTTATTATTCTTTGAGAGAAGAAGTTTTTTCTAGGGTTTTCTTTTTGCAATGTTCTTTATAGATTTGGTTGTTGTTTCTATTGTTCATTGTAAAGTACTTTTTTGTTATCTAAACCTTTTATTATGTTGAATGTTTGTATTGCGTCTCCCCTTATTCTTCTTTCTTCTAGTGTAGTTAGTTTTAATTTTTGAAGTCTATCTTCATTTGGGAGATTTTTAAGTTCTGGAAGCATTTTCATTGCCCTTCATTGTATGTTTTCTTGTTCTGTGATATCTTTTTTGTGGATTCCACACCTGGACTGCATATTCTGTTACTTATTTTGTTCTCATCGTTTTCATTGTTGCTGACATCGTTTTCAATATTAGTAGGATTAATATTACAACTTATACTGACCTCAGTATATTCACTGTTATTGATCTTTGTTAAAGATTTTATTTAAATTTCAAAACTTTGATGTTGATTTTTACGATGAAACCTAATGAAGAGATCTAAGGGTTATTTTTCAAGAGAGGCTTTCTTTCTAAGTATGTGATCTTTTCTAGTTCTCTGGGTGGGATATGATTTGCCGAGGAAAAACTGAATTTGGCACAAGAAAGTGAAAAAAGAAGAAAAACAAGTCTGTTTAGTCACTCAATGGAAACCGTCATATGACCAATGGAAGCATGATGTGTTGGGGTGATCAATTGCCATCATGCCATGTTGGGGGTGATCAATTAAAAATTTGGAAAAAGGGGTGATAAATGAATAAGTTACTTCTCTCGTCTTTTGTTGAGCATAGAAGTCCAAATCTTCAAAAGACAAGTGTGAATACTGTCGGACACAAACTAAGGGACCAATTTAGCATAAAATTACGTTGCAAATTGAAACACCAACTAAATACCTATTTAGGGTGGGAATTTTCAAAAAACTAAAAAATGTTTTCTAGATTAGAAATGTAAATTTTCAGCCCTCTGGTCCTCAGCTCCAATGGTGCAGCCTGTACATGGGGCACATACATACATAGTTAGCCAGCCAGCCAGACCAGCTTAAAGATTGAAGAAACCTATGTTGACAGGTTTTGGTGACAGTTTTGGTTGATGGTTTCTAATAATTTGCAAAGTGAGTTCACAAAAACTTGTGTTAGAAAAAAAAGAAAGAAAGAAAGAATGAACAAAGGATTGTGTTAGAAGAAAAAGAAAGAAAGAAAGAAAGAACAAAAGATTGTGTTAGAAAAAAGAAAGAAAGAATGAACAAAAGTTTATGCTAGAAAAATAAAAGAAAGAAAGAAAGCATGAACAGAATATTGTGTTAGAAAAAAAGAAAGAAAGAAAGCATGAACAAAAGATTGTGTTAGAAGAAAAAGAAAGAAAGAAAGAAAGAAAGAATGCACAAATGATTGTGTTAAAAAAAAGAAAGAAAGAAAGAATGAACAAAAGATTGTGTTAAAAAAAAGAAAGAAAATTGTCAGAAAAATGTTTTTATGTTTCCTAAAACAATGAATGAAACAAATAAGAAGAGATATTTCAAATGCTTATTTAGAATGGAGTAAAAAGAAAGGAAAATAAGAAAAGAATCTTTGTTGACAGGATTTGAATGACCAAAATTGTTAGCGTATTGAGTTATGAGAATGTTAATCAAGATTATACCAGAAATTCTCTCTTTTTTAAAAAAAACCAACAAGAAATGGTGGAAAATCTTGTCAGCCATCCATCCCAACAAAATGGCTGCCTAAAAGAATGAGGAATTAAGTGAGATGGATAGACAAGCCAATAGAAAATTGTGTAAAGAAAACATATGGTAAGGAAAGATGGATTTGTGGGATCTGTCAAGGGCAGATAACTAATAATAATAGAAATAACAAAAAATAAAATTAACTATTAAAAGGGATTTTGCAAAAGGAGACTATTTAAAATTCCTATTTTGTTTTTGTTTATTCCTGTAGACTCCTTGTGGTGCATAGGGCCACATTGAGATTTCAGTAGAAGTAGGTTCTATGGGGTGTAGTTGCTAGCCCCACGCACCAGATCGACAGTCTTACAGGGCTAAAGGTCTCTAACTGCCCTGCAATTTACACATAGCTGGGGGGAAAGGTGGATTCATGCCTTTCTCCACATTAGTGTGGAGTGAATGTAAACAGCCTTGGCTGAAACTCAAACTCAATTTACCAATTCCATTTTCTTTAGCAGTAATTGCTACTCCTCTCTGTATCTCCTTAAAAGTCCTATAAATAAGGTACATTAAACCAAAACTCTCATGCCTAAAATTATCTGTAGAGATTATTCTCCAATGTGTAGTGAACAGTCCTCTAAATCGTTCTTTACAAACAGTGTGACTTTTTCTGTTTGTTTCTCTGTCCATAACAATGGACTCTTCCCCTTAAAGGTAACGATTTTGCTGATAAAAATATCTCCTACCCCCCATTAGAAACAATTGACTCTCCAACTTAAACCAGTTGAGGCACTTTTTAATAACATCTTGTTGTAAGCACTCATTCTTATTCTATCACTCAAGTTAAGCAATGTCAAGCCTGGTCAGTACCTGGATGGGTGAACATCTAGGAATACCAAGTGCTGTAAGCAGTAAGAGAGTAAAGCCTAACAGAAAATCTAGAAGGAGAGACCCGAAGTCAGATGATGGAGAGGTGCTGCATCACATCTGGCATTTGCTGCGGCCATGATGATTTCCAAACATATTGAGCACCTCTTTTCTTTGGAAACCTTCAGTATGGAAGTGAAACCTGGGCACAACATACTAAGCACCCAGGCATAGCAGCTCAAACTGCTAAGACCATTTGCCAATAGGAAAAGAGCCAACCATATTGTGTCTGTGATTACATGCTCTATTGACAATTTGAAAGCTTGTATGAAAATACTTCAAGAAACGTTTTGAGTGCCAGACAAAAAAGATTAGTTTAATAAATGGAATAAGTTTTCCATGGGGTATTAAGTATTTTTCAATATGAACGATTAAAAAAAGGAGAAAAAAAAAACACTCATCAAGTATTTTTCAATCAATATTCTGCACAGCGAGAGTTTGAGTCCAAAATGCAAAGTCTGCAGTGAAAAACATTACTAAGTATAAAAACTTCTTTATACATATTTCAAAATGTATCCTCAAACATATCCATCAAAACGTTGGCTCAAAACAATGTCTATTTTAATCTCCGTCATATCTACCGACCAACATGAAGAGTACAATGTTTCCAATCTCATAACACACTGATTCAACTATCATATTATTATTAATTTTTGACTAGTATTTCTTATTACTGTTGCTTTTTATAGCAATTCTTAGGTTGTTTTGCTTCATCTAAGAATTTAATCTAAGTCTATTACGCCTAAATGTAAATAATATGATTTTTAATCACTACATCCCACAACACTGGTTTATTGCTGGTTTTAGTTAATCACTTCTACCCACAAAACTCATTTATTACTAGGTTTGGTTAATTACTGCTACCCACAATACTATTTTATTGCTGGGCTTAGTTAATCACTGCTACCCACAACAGTGTTATTGCTGGGTTTAGGTTGTTCATGTGTTCTGACATGTATCTATGTATCTATGTATCCTGACTTCACCCAATCCTAACCATTCATAGTAGAAATTTGAAATTTTGTACACACACTCCCCTCAATGAGTAGGGAAAATGTTTTATTTTTTGTTTTTAAAATATTCCCTCCTACATAGTTTTTAAGAGGGGGGTTCAATTTTCAATGTAAGTTTAGGCTAAATTGGTCTCTTCTTCATGTTTTTTTTTTTTAATTTGGACTTTCTAGTGACCAACAAAAGGCAAGAGAAGTAACTTATTCATTGATCACCCCCTTTTCCAAATTTCTAATTAATCACCTCCAACACAGCATTTATGGGTGGCTGTGATTCATAATTTCCCTTTGAATGCTAGTTATTTTCTTTACTAAAAGATATATTATTAAAGATGTTGCACAGATGCAGTCGTAATAGCATCAATCAAGATTGAATAATAATTAATTTTGTGACTGTGTAGGTTTTTCAAAATCCCTACATATGAATTTTATGACTGTATGGGTAAGAGGGAATAGAGAAGAGAGAGGGGGAGAGAGAGAATAAGGTAGAGAGAGGTGAGAAAGAGAAAAGGGAGAAGAGAGAGAGAGGGAAAAGAGAAGAGAGAGAGGAGAGAGAGAGAGAGAAGTGGGAAAAGAGAAGAGAAGGGCTAGGAAAGAGGGAATAGACAATAGAGAGAAAGAAGTGAGAAGAGAGAAAGAAGAAAGTGAGAAGAGAAAAAGAAGAGAGGCGAGAGAGTAGACAAGCGAGAGAGGAAAGAGTGAACTGAAAAGAGAAGAGTGAAGAGAAACAAGAGAGAAGAGAGAGAAAAGTGAGAGAAAGAGAATACACAGAGAGAGAATACAGAGAGACTATTGCTTTGAATTACCAAAACCGATGCCAGAATCATTTCAGACATGAATTAAAGAAAAAAACAAATTCTTGTAGTTGTTGTTCTTTGTTTTGTTGTTGTCAAAGATTTTCAAAACAGAAGCCGTAGAAATTGGCGCTATTTTCAATTTTCAAAAACATCTCGATGATGCATTTGTTTGAAGCAACAAGAATGAACACGAAGGTCCTGAATCTAGACGACAAGATGAATCAGTCGCAGATAGAAAAAAAGGCTGCTGGGATATTGTTTAGAATTAGAAACTGTCAACCAAAACTGTTAACAATACTGTCAACATAGGTTTCTTCAGTATGTATGTGTCACGCATACAGGCTGCATCAATGGAGCTAGGGGGCTGAACATGAAACATTTTGCTCCTTATTATGTCTAGAAAAAACAGTTTATTTGTTTTTTGAAAATTACTCCCAGACAGGTTTTTAGAAGGTGGTTCAGTTTGTAGTGTAAGTCTATGCTAAATTGATCTCTTCATTCACACTTGGTTTTTGAAAATTCAGACTTTTTAGTGATCACTGCCAACAAAAGGCAAGAGAAGTAACTTAGTCATTGATCACACATTTTTCCAATTTTTTAATTGATCACCCCAAACCTCAGAAATGCTGCCAAAAGACATTGGTCATGTTTCTATTGAGTGACTAACCAGACCTGTATTCAAAGAGCTTTTTGGAAAATGAAACGTGGGAACAACAAAAATAACAAGAAACATTTGTTGTTTTGAACATGAAGGACCTGAATCGTTATGATGAACCAGTCGCAGATATAGAACAGACTTCTGGGTTACCTGAAGCTACACCTGGATGCCAGATTGGTGACACTCATCACCAAGTACACACACACCTACAAGATTAAATTCTAATTTAAAAGATTGGTAGAATTAATTGTGTATGATATGGTCAGACTATTTTCCTTGTCTATTTGTTCATTTGTTCCCAACGTTTCGGCCGTGTACCCTCCGGCCTTTGTCGGGTGTTCCTGATTCTAAAATGTGGAATCACTGTTTAGAGCACATGCTTGGTTGGACTGGACATGCCACATCTGTTTTTTGTATATCCTGTATGTCGGGGTTGTGTGTTCAATGTCAAATGAACACATCATCATCATCATCTGTCATGTGTCCACTGCTGGACAAAAGCCTTTCCCATCTCCTTCCATGACGACCTAGATTGTGCTAAACTCTGTCATGTCTTACCAGCAAACTTTTCTATCTCATCCCTCCATGCTGTGTCTGGTCTATTCCTGTTTACTGTCCCAAGGGCGCCAATCATTTTTTTTTGCCCCATCTATTGTCATCTCTTATACACAAGGATTAATACACCCCATCTAACTAAGAACAATCCTCACCAAAATTAGGGGTGTAAACCAATATGTAAACTTCACATTCCCCTACTGTGATTTGAATTGATCATTATTTCCCCCCCTCTCGATCAGGGTGGGAAGTTGAAAGTTGGAACCTTATAGAGGCTGGGGATTAAGGGATCACTATAAACAGTGACAGCTTGGGACAAGTCACAGTTTAAGCACTCCATATTCCCTTACCTGAAAACTGACTTCCGGATATATCTTTTTGCCCCCCTTTCCCTTGAATATATCCTTTTGCCCCTTACCCTTGGAAGAGTGGCAGCAGATGTCCATGGATGGACAATTTCTAATCTATTGTACAAGAAAGGTCACAGAATTAGAAGTTATGCTTTATGACATTGTCAAGAATTTCCAAGATAGTTCCATTCGAAAGTCTAATAATGGTGCATATGGCACAATTACTGTATTTAATTGCTCTGAATTCTGAACATGAACTCTAATGTAAATTCCAAAATGGTTAAAGTCCTTGAAGATGACTGAACTAATTTTTATCCAAGTTTCAAATCATTTAATTCAAGAACTGATTTCATTTATAAGTGTCCAGTTCATTTGGATATTTTATTTTTAATGTTTGTTCTTTAAACTCTGCCAATGAAGTTGGAAGAGGTGTATGTATAACTTGTGTCTGTTTGTCTGTCCACACAGTATTTCCGAATGTTCTCAATGGATTTCAATAATTCAGGAATTCTTACAGCTATCCCTTGCTTCATAGCTATATATGAACTGATTTCCATTCGGTTTTTAGTGATAATGGCATTGGAAGAGGTGTGCACTCTCTGAGTGCTTTCCAGTTGCTGTTTTGATTCGTTCATTGTTACAATCTCCAATGCTGGAAAGGAATTGAAAAATACATTTCAAACAGGATTCAGACTGAACCAACTTGAGTGAATCAAACTTTTAGACCATTTCTTTACGAGGCAGAATTTTCATCTCCAACAACACAAGTGAAGAACAAAATTCCAATTTAGAGATTTGAATTGAAACTTAAATAAACATTCGGATACGTCAAAAAGGAGGAAGAGGTGTGAATAGCATAAAGCTCTAGAAGTGAGGAGAATGGAATTGGCGAGCCATGTTCAAACTCTAGCCAAGGCTGTTTACATTCACTTTGCATTAATGCCCTTGGGAAAGGAATGAATCCATCTGTTTTCCCCACCACCTATAGGTAAAATACCAAGGCAATCTCCAGCTCTGGGAGGCGACCAGTCTAGGAGGAGGACAATTGAACTCAAAACCAGGAGCCGGAATCCCTGACATTGTCTTTGGCCTCATTCTGTCAACTCCTATGACGGCACTGGTACCATGTTGACCCAGCCTTTCCCTTGAAGAATATTGTTGCATGTAGAGGGGGGGGGGCTTGTTGCATACAGCCTTCTACAGGCCTGCGAGACTGAAAGCAAAACTTTCTGGGTGCAAATCCATCAGTCTCGCAAGACTGATGCATGACACCACAACTGCAAAGATAACATATTCTGTTGCACTTGAAAATAAAGCTATCATCCACAAACGTTTTATGGCAACTCAAGCAAATAACGTCAATGAATAAGATGAAGGGTTTAGTAAAATCTTTAGATAAATAAGTTGGCATTTAAGATGTGTGAGAGAGTGCAAGGTGTGTATTCCTTGATAGTGTGTGTGTGCGCGTGCATGTGTGTGTGCACGCATGTGCGTGTGTACACATGCACAGGGGAAATGAGTGTTCTTGTCGGCAGAATAGGCAGCCAGGGGTGATGGGAGCAATTACAGGTGATTACGTTCAATATGGGAGATGCGGAGTGGCGTAGCAGTTACTGGCACAAAAACGGAATCAGCGAACCGAGCTTGAGTTTCAGCCAAGGCTGTTTATATTCACTTAGCACTGATGCCTTTTGGGAAGGCATGAATCCAATTCTCCCCCAGCTATGGGTAACTAGCAGGGCTGTTGGAGCCCTTTAGCCATGTAAGATAAGGTTGCTAAAAAACTTACAGCTTGGCAGTCGCCACTGCTGGTCCCAAGCCCAGGCAAAAGAGGAGCGTTTGGTTTTGGGCTTGCACTCCACTCCATAAAACCGGCTTGCTATTGAAACTGAAATGCAGCCCTATGCCCCACAAGGAGTCTACAGGGTAAAAAAGGTTTTAATATGAAGAATAATAAAGAAAGAAAGAAAAAAAGAAAGAAAGAAAAACACTGACAGATAGAAAGAAAGAGAAAAGGTTGGAAGAAGAGTTGAAAGGAAGAAAATTGTAAAGAAAAAGGAAATGAAGAAAGATGAAATGGAAAAAAGAAAAAGAAAAAGAAAACTGAAGAAAAAAAAGAATGTTGAAAAGGAACTGTAAAGAAAAAGAAAGGGAATGACATGAATAAGAAAAGAAGAACAAGAGAGTAAGAAGAAGAATAAAGAGAGAACAACAACAACAAAGAGAGAAGAAGAAGCAGAAGAAGAAAGACAAAGAGTGTAAGAAGAAAAACAAATAGAGAAGAACAACAAGAGAAGAAAAAGAAGAAGAAAAATAGTAATAATAATAAGAAGAAAGAGAGTAAGAAGAAGAAGAAAGAGAGTAAGAAGAAGCAGAAAGAGAGTAAGAAGAAGAACAACAAAGAGAGTAAGTAGATGCTATTGAGGGATAACCTGATGGGATTGGCAATCGTTTTGGGGGGTGGGCCGGATTAGAGATGTTTTTTTTTTATTTCTTGCGGGTTTAAGTGAATAAACAAATGAAACAATGATCATACAATCTTGTTTTTTAAAATTATTTTAATCCTTTCTTCTTTATAGGAGTAAAATACACCTACATGTACGTCCACGTACTACTAATCAATGAGAACTATAAAATTCTTCTTTGGGGACAAAATATTGTTTAATCGTGGTTCAAAATTTGTGTATATGAATAGAACAGCAGGACCTACCCTGCACCCCACCCCCAGGACTCTATGAGTAGGGTACCAAAATGTTCCTTAGGATGTCCTCTTTCAGAAAAAAGATGTCCCAAGAAAAAAGTTGGGATGAACTACCTCAATTGCATAAAACAAAATGGCTGCCAGCACACACCAAACAAATCCAGAATTTCATATCTCATCACTCAATTGACATATCTGAGTACACTAAAATCATGGTTTTCAGATATGAAGAATTCAAAAATAGGTGGTTACTTCATTTGCCTTCTGTTGGGCGGTGATCACTAAAAAAGTCCAAAGTTTAATAAAAAACAAGCGTGAATACTGCCGCACACAAACAAAGGGACCAATTTAAAAATATAAACTTAGATTGTAAAATGAAACCCCCACTAAAAACCTACTTTGAAGAGGAATTTAAAAAGAACCAAAATAAAGGTTTTTTTCTAGACATAATAAGGAATAAATGTTTAAATTTTCATCCCTCTAGCTGCATTGGTGCGCCTGTATGTGTGACACATACATAGGTACCCAGCCAACCAGCCAGCCAGCCAGCCAGCCAGCCAGACCTACTTGAAAACTGAAGAAACCTATGTTGATGTTGACAGTTTTTGTTGACAGTTTCTAATAATCGTAAAAAATTAAAAGGCTTTTGAAGTACAAGGAATAGAAAGAGAAAGAAAGAAAGAAAGAAAGAAAAAAGTAGAATGAATTGAAAATTATTCATTCCTCATTTCTTGTCGTTCACAGCCAAGGGGTTAAGGGGGAGGTAGGAGGGGGAGGCCTTTGGCTTGCGTTAGTGTGCATAATCTAGAGATCGGTCTCCTCCTTAGTAGGATTAACGGGATTGCCACCAGAGGTACTCTACATGATTCCCAGCTGCTTACAGCCCCTGGTATTCCCAGACGGTCACTCATCTAGGCACTTGACATTGCTTAAATTCCATGATTGTAGGACAACCGGTGTGTGCAACACGATTTGACCGTAACTATGAACATTATTGAAAAACTGAAAAGAAAAGAAGGAATGGACGAGAAGAAGAAGAAGAAGAAGAAGAAGAAGAAGAAGAAGAAGAAGAAGAAGAAGAAGAAGAAGAAGAAGAAGAAGAAGAAGAAGAAGAAGAAGAACCCAAGGAAGGAAATGTAAGTATTTGAAAAAGAAAAGTGGTTGGTTCATAGAAAAAACAATAAAAATGGGCCAATCAGGGTAGAGAAGGAAAAAGAATTGGTATAACAAAAAGAAGAAAAAAGAAAAAAAGAAAGAGAATGGTGTAGAAATATAAGAATGAGTAATAATGAAGAAGCAAAACAAGAAAGAAAAAACTGGGAGAAAAAAACCCAAAAAAACAGACAAACAGCAATAATAATTATTCCATTGCCCAGAGGCAAAAATGGCTTGCAACAAAATTATGGACATACAACCACAATCATGCTGCTGCTGATGATGATGATAATGACAATGATGATTATGATGGCTATGACAATGATGATGATGATGATGTCTGTGACAACATCATCATCATCATCATAATTGTAAAGAAGAGAGGCTCGTGGTAATGTTAGTGCTAGTGGTAATGGCAATATGAGAAGAGGGTTGGTGGGGATGGTTTGGTGGGATTGCAGAACAGACTGCAAAAGTGAGACACGTTTCTCAGCCATAGACGCACCAAAATGGAATATATCTGGCATGCACTTACAATTGCAGATATTTTATTACACAGAAAAGTGCGGGCATTTGTCTAGTTAACTGGTTCCCTTACACTGGCTACATCCTCAGCTGTCCCTGCTCAGTTTCTCATATCACTTGTCATGGTTTGCAATATGTGAAAATAGAGTTAGTGGCGATATGCACCCGAAATGATGTTACTCACTTTACCATTCTCGCTTTCGGCACCTTGTATTCCCAAGTAGTCACCCATCTAGGTACTGACCAGGCTTGACATTGCTTAACTTTGGTGATCACATGAGAACAGGTGCAACCATGTGATTTGATTATAAGCTGTGTATGTGTTTGCGTGAGAGTGTGTGTGTGCGTGTATGCCAAAATCTCCTGCTAGTTCATGGTCATTTGTTCGACATCTTGATTTAAAGATGGCAGTTATTTTGGGTTCCAGGATATGGTCAGGATGAAATCAATTTTCCTAAATATGGACATGTTGTATATCGTTGGAAATGAAATTTCATGCTGAGTAAAGTTTACAGAAGAACCATATGCCTCAGATCAAGTCATTCTGAGCTATTTACAATCAAATGTCATAAACCCTTATTTTAAAATTAAAAAACCTGTGTGGATTGCTAGCTATGACATAGGGGAGGTAATTCTTGGGGGATCTGCTCCAAAATTCAATCTTTCTTCCATAGTCTATTGTCCACTCTTCCACAAAATCTCATTGAAATTCACTGAGAACTTTTGGAGATATAGGGTGGACTGAAAGAGAACTTGTGGAGCTATTGTGTGGTGCAGACAGTTAGCTAAGATGTAGGGAGATGATTGTGCATCAATCCACTCCAAAATATCATGACTTCTTTGTGGCTTATTGGCCACCCTTCAACAAAATATCACTAAAATTCATTGGGAACTTCTGGAGATATCGTGTGTACAGACTGAGACATTTTGAAGATATTGTGTGGTGTGGACAGATACCTACAATGCAGATGAGATAATTGTGAATTGATCTGCTCCAAAATTCAATCACTTCTTTTCTAATTGATTGCCCACTCCTCCACAAAAGTTCATTTAAATTCATTGAGAACTTTTGGAGATATTGTGTGGA
>VCCN01007234.1:556678-578086 GCA_006491835.1 Architeuthis dux
TTCAGTCGGAATAGAAGTAAGAATGGAGTTTGATTCTGCAGCAAACAGGCTTGTTTTCTCTTTGTCTTATTTTTAATAGAGGGTATCTTTGATTGTGCTCTTTGTTTTACTTTCAGTTATTGTTTTGGTTTAGAGAATCGAGATGTAACGTTATCTCCCATTTTGAACATTTCCCAAAACCAAATTTGCAATAAAACAATGTTTTTTTTAACCATTATTATTTTTTCAATAGCATTTCTTTCATCTTAATTTTAGTCTATGGTAGTGAGTAAATAGTGCATATCAGGAAAAAAGAATTAGCTTTGTGTGAGGCTTGAACTTGCATTCCTGCTCTATCGATTGAGCTACCAGAACTTTTACAGTTTGCAGAAATACTAATCAAAAAATAATAATGGGTGACGATGCTTCATCTAATAAAAAATAAATCTAGATAATATTTCTACTACTAATATTACTAGTGAACTTAACAGCAATAACAAATAAGGCACAGAGCAATTGAGGGAAAAAAGGATAAGTTCAAGTGATAGCTTTGATCTTCTGCCAACTGTAAAAGCTCTCGTAGCTCAATCAGTAGGGCTGGCTTCCTGAGGTAAAGGGATGCGAG
The DNA here is from genome assembly GCA_006491835.1 of Architeuthis dux. Lineage (NCBI taxonomy): Eukaryota > Metazoa > Mollusca > Cephalopoda > Oegopsida > Architeuthidae > Architeuthis > Architeuthis dux. The sequence continues at coordinate 557,283 of VCCN01007234.1, forward strand.
TTTGAGTCTCGCCTGGAGCTTATTCTTTATTTCCAATCCACATTGTTCACTGATGGTTGTTGACTCAGTGTTTGAGTAGATGTGATGAAAAGCAACTAAAATTAAGATGAAAGAAATACTAGTGAGCATTAATAATTATTGACACTGCTTCATCTAATAAAATATTTTAAAGAAGTAGTCAGAGTTGTGTGGGACCTGCAGACCCGCAGACCCCACAACAAGGGGGTGCTCTGGAGATTTTAGGGCACAATCGGACCGTTAAAACCTTTTACCTTTATGAGGAGTGTAAATTTAACAATTTGCAGGAGGGTGCAGTCAGACCTTGCACCGCTACTGATCTGAGTCCAGACACTAGCTCAAACCCAGACTCTTAAAAATATTTATCTATCTTTTAGTCTGTCTGTCTCTTTGTTTGTCTATCTATCTGTTTTTGTCTCTTTTACTGGAATATTATTATTCCGATCAAAAGTAGAGGATATCTCAGTGAGATCCATTCAAATTCAATCTTCAAAATGGCCATTGGCAGAGCAACCTTCATGGACCAGTAATGGAAACAGCCATTTTTATTTACTGTATTTTGTTACATTTCTCAATGTCACCATTTTTGTTGCATTTTTGTTCTTTTAATCTTTTTGTTATTACTTTCTCATTTGTCTTTGTGGTTTCTCGTTCCTTTTTCTTTCCTTTTCTTCTTTCCATTTGGTTCTGAACATTTATCTTTTATATTATATACGACTTTTCTTTCTTTCTCTCTTTTATTTTTTCTCTTTTTTTTCTTTCTTCTGATCTTTCCCTTTTCTTTCTTTCTTCTGATCATTCTTTCCTTTTGCTTTTCATCTTTCTTTTAGTTATTTCTTTCTTTCTTTTGATTTTCTTCTTCCTTTTCATCTTCCCCTTTTCTTTCTTTCTTTCAATTTTTCTTTCATGTTTTATTAGAAACTGTCAACCAAAACTGTCAACAAAACTGTCAACATAGGTTTCTTCAGTTTTCAAGTGAGTTTGGCTGGCTGTCTGGCTATACATGTATGTATGTATGTATGTATGTATTATGTGTACAGGCCAGGTCTGGCAGCATTTACGCATTTTTTAAAAATTCAAATTGTTTTAGTGATCATTGCCCAACAAAAGGGGAGAGAAGTAACTTATTCTTTGATCAACCCCTTTTCCTAATATTTTAATTGATCACCCCAACACGGCCTGCTGCCAAAAGACATTGGTCGCTTGATGGTTTCTATTGAGTGACTAACAAGACCAACTTTCTTTTCCTCTCTTTCTTTTCTCTCTCTATTTCTTTTATTGATTTCCATTATTTCTTCTCTCATTTTTCTCTTTTTATCTTCATCCTGTCATCCTCTATTATTTTAATAGTGTGAAGATCTAGCAAGGGACATTACTCTCAAAAGCTCTGTTAACACAAGTTCTCTCCCCTTGCAACTTCAGAACTATACTGAAGGAGAGGAGGAAACAAGAAGTTGTGGAAGTGTTTTGGTATGTCAGCCTGTCAGTCAGTGACGGACATTGTACATCTAAAGATTATCTCAAAAATTATATTCAAACATTTAATTCTTTTATCGTGTAACTGGGTTGTTTGGTTTGTCAAGGACGAGATAGCCTGATGGAGAACCATCCGTTTTTCATCTCCTAGACTGATTACCATCCATAGTTAGAGAGCTGTAGTGGAGATACTGATAATCCGCTTACCCAAAAAGCCGGAAGAGGAAAATGTTGACTACAATAAAGGAACAGCCATGGCTTTGTCGCCCGGATGTTTGAAGTTGCTAGCAGTCAGTCACCCGGATGGGTTATAAAAGCCACACCTGATCAGTAGTGTGGGAAATTAGTTGAGACAATCTCAGCTAGGCTTTAAGAGGTGAAGGAAAAGTTGGAAGAGAGACTTTGGTAGTCAACGAACAACGGAGGCGGTGTCCGATCACAAAGAATACCTTGCAAGGATCTGTCCTGTGGTGATGCGTGGGCTACTTGTTTTTACTTGGTGAATTTTCGCAACGAGCAAGTGTTGTTGTACGCACACAGCATACATCATCAACACAAGAGCCTAGTCCACTCTACTATTCACTCATAGCTGAGGTGGGAATGCATGTATTCATGCCTTTTCCAAGGGCATTAGTTCGAATTGAGCACACACTGTCTCAGCCAGATTTTGAACTCGGCATGGTGATTCCTTTCTCTGTGCCATTAAATATTCAACCACTTTTGATGTGTTGACTGGGAAGGCAAGCAAGAAGATGGCTTCAAACAAGTGGGTTAATATAGATATGCATTAATGAGATATTTCATTAAAAATAAATTTGTTATTTTCAAATGATTTTGTATGAGAGAGAGAGGAGGGGGGAGTGAGATTGGAAACTAAGTCTATAATTTTATAAGATATAACATTTTAAACAATTGTTTTGAAAATAAAATAAAAGGAATTAAATTGTTGTCTATTAATTCTTAAAATGTCTCTGTTTTCCGTCGAGGAAACCAAAACAAAAAGGTTGAAACCAGTTTGAGCATCGGAGGCCAAGTTGAGCTCAAACTGCAGTTAAACACGACCCTGGTTCATGGGATCAATTGTTAGGTTCTATGAACGGTGTTTGTAGAACAAGAAAATCCCTAATAGCTGAAGCCAGTTATAGCCCGAGAAGCCATTTTCCCCAAACGAGTAATGAATTTGTTCATAATTAGTAGGTGATAGGTGTTCGGACCTCTTTTGTTGGTAATTTCCACGGAGGTTTTAGTGCCTGATATTTTCATCTCGTTGATTAGGAGCAAGGCAGCGAAGCGTGCAGGGCAGTCACGGACAAGACGAGAAGAGGTTAATGCGGGAGTCACAAGAGTGTATCGAGATTTTGACATTAATGCACAGCGTTTTGGAACGCCCGTCGCTGATTTAAAATGCTAATAATACTCGCACATTTATTGCCTTCCTTCCTGACAGGGCGTTATGCATAAACCCTTCATTAGAAGAAGACGTGCCATAACGTCCATTATCAAAATATTTCTGTACTTCAATCAACAGAATCTTGAAAAATGTTCAGCTCGGGATTCCAAACAAATTTAATCTAGAAAGAAAGGTAGCAAAAACAAAAATAAAAGAAACAAGGTTGGTTGCCGCAGGGTCAAACTCCACTCAAACTTCTATTCCAACTGAAGATGATTACTGCAACTTTTGTATTGTATATACGATAAATAAAAAATTATAAAAATATATATTTTTTTCTATATTTATTTATTAGAATGAAATCAAATGATGGATAATTTTTTTATATCCGACAGAATATGATAATTATAAAGTCATTTATTAGTTGAGAACCTATATTTGCCCGGCGCCGGTGTCAGCGACTGCTAAACGAGTGGCCTAAATCTAAATGTGAATAAAGAAATGAGCTCCGTGTGAGAATCTAACCCGCATCCACCCTGGAAGCAACCTTATACGCCAGTTATGCTCTACCGATTGAGCTAACAAAGCTTTCTTTATTCTCATTTACAATTTAAGCCACTCATTTAGCAGTCGCTCACCCCGGCTCCAGGCAAATATAGGTTCTCAACTAATAAATGTCTTTATTAGAATGAAATAAGTCTATGCGAATCTGCAGAATAAATTTTCATTAATATCTAAGACTTGTCAATTTAGCTCAGTCAGTAAGACATCTGTTTACCAATCACTTGAGTTCAAATCAGGGTAGGGGAATGGTCATTTTACACACCTAATTTTGGTGTGGATTGTTCTTGTGATTTTCTGATTATGGTAGGAAAACGATGTCAACTCCTGACTTTGTCCTGGAGTTTGACAAAAATTAAATTTAAGAACAGAGGCATAGCTGAGAACAGGGACTATTATTTGAACCCCCCCCCCCAAGCTCTGCAAATTGTAGTTTATCTACTGCATTTTTACTGACAACTCTCACTAAATGATGGAGTGGGCCCTTCAAGGAGCCAAGTCCCCTGGGCCACCAAATTCACCCAGGACTCTAGCTGCATCTCTGTTTAAGAAGGAAAGCGCATACCTCTGCCAATGCCATACACTGAATAAAAAACTGGATGAAAATCAGTTCATATATACCTACGATGCAGGGGAGCTAAATATCCTTCGATTTTCCATATTTTGGACTATTGTCTTAATATATCTCTCAAAAATTCAACTGATTCTCCCAACCTTAGTATTGACACACAATAAGCTTTGTTTGAAAAACTTACAAATTCCCCTGCGCCTGGAGTATGAGGTATTGTTAAATGATTGTACACTTATTTCTCTTACATTTTCATAGTAAATATATAATAATTATAAAGACATTTATTATTATTGAGAACCTATATTTGCCTGGTGCCGGTGTAAATGACTGCTAAACGAGCAGCCTAAATTATCTATCATTTGATTTCATGCTGTTGACATAGAGAGCCACATTATATTCATGCCTAAAATACAGATGTGAATGGAGAAGCCAGCAAAGTGTAGGATAAAAAGACTCTTGCCTACCATGAGAGTTTTGTTAGCTCAATAGGTAGAGCAGAACCTGCGTATAAGGTTGCTTCCAAGGTGGATGCGAGTTCGATCCCCACACAGAGCTCATTTCTTTATTCACAATTACGAATTAGGCTGCTCGTTTACACCGGTGCCAGGCAAATATAGGTTCCCAACTAATAAATATTGTTATAATTATCATATTCTGTCATATATAAAAAACTATCCATCATTTGATTTCATAGTAAATATAGTAATTGTCAATGACTATACTTTTTATTAAATATTGTATTGGAGTAATATGATGTTGTCTATATTATGCCATGTTTCTGTATGCCAAGACACTAACCCAGGGGTCTCAAACTGGGTTGTGCATACTCCTGGGGGTAAACAAGGGAAATTATAGGGGAATGTGAGGTTTGTAAAAACGCTGGAATTTTGAAGTACATAATTACAGCCAACTCAGCGCAACTCGTGTGTTTTGTAAACCTGACATACAGTTGACAACACTGTGTAAATCAAAAGAATCATTTTGTAAAATCAGATATCTCTGGTTAGCACATATATCTGCATATTAGACTTCCTTCCTTGCTCTGGATGTGCTTTCCTCAGTATAAAACTAAACTGACAATTCAGAATGATATACGGGTGTGTCTCTCTGAAACTATGCATAGAATACAGTTACTTGTTGGAAAGAGCTAAGCTCATCCATTAAAATTGTGACATTAAATGAAGTTACTAACAAATGATATATGACTATTGTCTGTTCTTTGGTATCCATACATTGTACACTAAATTCTTCACTTGGGGTATGCCGACTCTGCCAGACAGGACGGACGGGTAAACTGGAAGAAAAAGGTTGAGAACCCTTGCACTAACCTAACCAGACAGCGAACAAAGACACCAGAGAAAAAAACAACTGAAAGAAAAAAGAAGAGAAATATGTTTATCAGAAAGAGTTGTCTCCCCTATTTGATGCTGTGGATCAAAATATGCATTTTTTTTTTATTTCCTTATAATTATATAAAGCTTATTGCAGGGTTGCCATTTAGTATTTTTCAAGACCAAAACTGGGCAAATTTGGCACTGAACAAAGCTATTTGGTTCCAAAAATAAAGATTTGGTACTGAAGGAAAATTCACAAAAGATAACAATTCCTTATACACAAATGATATGATACAATATAAATATATATGAACAATAGATAAAATATATATTTTAATCCATTTCCCTGGAAGCATAGTCTGATGATGGATACATACAAACAAATACATACAAATTTTGATCCCAAGATCATACAAATTTTGGTCCCAAGACCATACAGATGTTGGTCCCAAGAACATACAAATTTGGTCTTGTGCAGCAAAAGACATTTGGTAACACTCCTTCAATCCATGATCTAATAGATTGTCGGGGTACCATGCTGCATACTTCCTCTTTATGGCATTTCTTGGGTCAATGGGGGTTACTTGGCTATGCCATCTCCTCTTCAAATGACAGATTGTACTGCTTTACATGGTACCAGCAGCAATGAGTAATCTCTGACCTGACCAATTGGAACAAGTGAAACCAGTCAGCCTTAGAGCCTTACAACTGGTTTGTAATCAGAATTGTCCTCTCCTAAACTGGTTGCCAACCAAGGTTAGGGAGCCAAGTCCCTACTATACATCCATAGCTAGTGGGAGAACAAAGCTAGAAAGCCTAGTCGTCCTTGTTTTTTTACCTATAACTGGAAAGAGGAATGGATTCATGCCTTTCCCAAGGCCATTAGTATGAAGTGAACATCAACTGTCTTAGCTGGAATCTGAACTCAGTTCGCTGACTCTGTTTTCCGTGCAGTGAACTGTTATGAATATATAGGCTTTGTTTTCACAAGCTGTTGAAATGATATTTTCCACAAAAGTGATTCATGAGAATCTCTTGTTAGTCATACAACAACAGTAATGGATTTCTTGTCTTGGAGAACGAATATAGTCTTTTTATTGGGGAACTAAGAGTTTAGGATTAGAGAACCTTGACAATGAGACAGGGTTGCCAGATATCTTTTGCTGCACAGGACCAAATTTATATGGTCTTTGGAACCAAATTAAGTAGTTTGAGTACCAAAATAATTAAATAACTTCCTCAGACTAACCTTGCAGGAAAAATGGATAAAAAAACCCATCTATTATCTATTGTTCATGTATATTTGTATTGTATTGTATCATTCATATGTAAAGCATTGTTATCTTTTGTAAATTTTCCTTCAGTACTAAATCTTTATTTTCAGAACCAAATAGCTTTGTTAAGTACCAAATTTACCCAATTTTGATCTTGAAAAGAACCAAATGGCAACCGTGGGTTGAATTGGAACTGGAACTGAAACTGGAATACATTCACAACAGTTGCATTTCCCAGCATGCTTCGCTAAACTTCAAGTTTAATTCCACTCGCAACTTAGTGAAAAAGGGAGGAAGATGGGCAAATACATAGAATGCACTTGCATTTCCCGTTTCCCACTTAATATAATTATGTAGGTTTCTCGGTCAGAAAGCATAACCGAATCCATCTCAGAAAGACAGGGGATTGGGCAGATACTACACTCAGATCCTAGGTAGAGAAACATATCGGTCATACATACAAACAAGCAGAACAATATTAATAATTTCTTATATGCATTGTTGAAAAAAAAATAGATTCAAAAGCTTGTAAAAGTAAAGCCTATACATTCTCAACAGTTGCATTTCCCAGCATGCTTCAGTAAACTTCAAGTCTTCTTCGACTGACAACTTAGTGAAAAAAGAAGAAAAATGGACAAATACAAAGAAAGCACAAGAGGTTCTTTGTTTTTTAGCAAGTATTGATTTGCAGAGACCGAAAACCATCCACAGTGAAAGAAAGAATCCGTATTGGATAAAAATGACCCTCACGTTGCTGAAGCATGAAACAGCTTTGTCCATAAGCAAAGGCCATACTCCGGCTGTATTGTGATCTCGGGGACACAGACTGTGGGGGTCACTGGTGTATCGACATCAGGTAAGTAAACTGTCAAAATATGACAAGATAAATAGTTTTCAGTTGAATAAGGTGAGTGCAGATGGTCAGTAGTAAATGTTTGACATTGTTATTGTCATCATTGGACGGTAGGGTTAGGGTTAGGGAAAAATATCAATGGACACGAGTTAAGGGCAAAGACGGACAAAGAGTTTCTTATTGTTTTCTTTGAGGTCAGATAAAAACAAGCATATATTTGTTGAAAATAATGTCGAACATGGTTGTTATTTCCTTCCTTTGTTTTACTGGAGAAGTGGTTGAAAAGGTTGTCCTCCTCGAGCAGGTATCGACTTTTAGAGTCTTTTTTTACCTCTGCCAACAAAGTTTGAAGAGGTATATGTATTCACTCTTGTCAGTCTGCCACTCTGGCTGTCTACACAATATCTCCAAAGGTTCTCAATCAATTTCAATGACATTTTATGGATGAGCTGAGAAAGAATTGATTTAAATTTTGAGGGGATCCAGGAACTTTTTTACAATTACCTCCCTTACATCGTAGCTGTATGTCCACACATTATCTCCTAATGTTCACCAGGAATTTCAATGAAATTTTCTAGAAGAGTAGGCCATTGGGTGAGGAAGAAGTGATTATATTTTGGGATCCCCTGCATCGTAGCTATATATGAACTGATTTTCATTCAGTTTTTAGTGACACAGCATTGTCAGAGTGTCTTAGTTTGCAATGCTTTCTGTTTGCTTTCTTCTCAGAATATTTTTGACAATTCTACTGAAGTTTGAAGAATATGGATAGAAAAAGGATTCAGATGTTTTTTCTTTCAAATATAACCATTTATAAGAAGAATGGTTGATCTCAAGTAGAATATAAATATCCTTGAAGCGATAGAATATGTGATAGATGTAGTTTTAGAGCTTTTAGAATTACCATATTCCCATTTGTAAAAGACACTGTTTTTTTTCCCAAAATAGTTCTAAAATATTTACCCTGCATCCTATAGGCTGAAGGTTAATTTTGTCATAGGCCTATCCTATTTTTATTCTTCTTTTTCAAAATGTTGCAAGTCAAAATTAGAATGTTTCTTGAGGCAGGAGCATCCTTGACACTGGGAAATACGGTAGATTTGAGAGAAAATTACATTCTGAAATTATCAACAAAAAAAATATATATATCTTGCTTCAGAAAATCTTTCACTTTGGATGAAATAAAGAATTAAAATTATCAACTGTCATAAATAATGAAATACTTTTTGTTTAAAAAATGTAACTTTATTGATTTCAACATGAAAATTTTTTAGAAAAACAAATTAGCAATTAATTTTTCAAAGTACAATTAAGAGAAAATCTATAAATCGAATGTATCTGGATAATCTCAGTTTAGCAGATCAAACATAGTTTTGAATGTCTGGGTTTTTTAATTTTATATTTTTAATGATTGTGAGGATTCTATGGAGATTCATTGTCTCAGGTAGACGTAGTGATCTTCTTTCTTTAGCTCTGCTTTTTCAATTTTGATCATTGTTCAATTTGTGGCAACCTTTTGACAGAGCAAGCTCGACCTTCAAGAAAAAGAAGATCCCACTACTTATGGATAAAGGGGTCTACAACCAATGCATCCTCTCGATAGTCACCTACAGAGCTGAAACAGAAGTTAACTAAGAGATTGGCTCTCAAACTAACAACCATGCAACGGGCACAGGAGAGGATCATGCTTGGCATCACATGGAGGGATCACAAGACAGCACAGTTTATTATAGAAAAAACAGAAGTCAGAGATATCATATCTCTGAGATCAGAGATATCATAAAAAACTCAAACATGGATCCCCAGAGAGCATATGCAAAATTGTGGCTAACAAAGATGGTGTGATAATTTAGACAAGTTCAGAAGGTATTGGTACCGTGACGCCCGGCAGGAAAGAAAAAATTAAACAAAAGTAAGGAATGAAAAGAGATGAAAAATTTTCAATCAAACTAAAAAGGAATGAAAATGAGTGGCATAAAAAATTAAGAATGAAAAAGAATTATAGCAAGATGAAGGAAAGATTGAGTTGAAGCAAAAGAAAATGAAATATAGGAAAGAAAAAGGAAAATGAAAAAGAATAAAAAATGATGAAAAACACCCATATATGCTGTGTTGGGGGTGATCAATTAAAAAGTTGGAAAAAGGTGTGATCAATGAATAAGTTACTTCTTTCACCTTTTGTTGGGCTGTAATCACTAAAAAATGTCTGAATTTTAAAAAAAACATGTGAGCACAAACTACTGATCAATTTAGCATGAACTTGCATTGCATATTGAACCCCCCTCTAAAAACTTACTTATCGGGGGAATTTTCAAAAAAGAAAAAACATTTTCCCTACTCATTGAGGAGAGTGTGTGTTCAAAATTTCAAGTTTCTACTATGAACTGTTAGATACATAGATAGATACATAGATACGTAGATATATATAAATGTCAGAACACATAAATAACCTAAACCCAGCAACAGTGTTCACACTGGTCTGTTGTGGGTAGCAGCGATTAATAAATAAAAGTGGAAAGCAGTCTCATAGACAAGGACGAATGAAAAAAGTATTATAACAAGATGAATGAAAAATTGAGCTGAAGCAAAAGAGAATGAAATATAGGAATAAAAATGAATTAAAAAGGAGGGAAAAATTTCAATAAATATTTTTAAAAAACAATGAAAACCAGGACATAAAAAAAGGAAGAATGAAAAAAAGAATTATAACAATGAATGAAATATAGGGAGAGAAATGGAAAAGCATAAAAATAATGGGCAAAAATAAATGAAAAATAGGGGAAAAATTAAGAATAAAAAAGAACAGGTCTGGTTAGTCACTCACTAGAAACCGTCACGTGACCAACATCTTTTGGTAGCATACCATGTTGGGGGTGATCAATTAAAAAATTGTTAAAAGGGGTGATCACTGAATAATTTACTTCTCTTGCCTTTTGTTGGACGGTGATCACAAAAAAGTCTAATCTTCCAAAAAAACAAATGTGAATGCAGTCGGACAAAAACTATGGACCAATTTAGCATAAACTTACATTGTAAATTGAACCCCCACTACAAACCTATTATGTGGGGAAATTTTTAAAAAAACAAAAAACGTTTTTTCTACACATAATAAGAACTAAGTGTTTAAATTTCCTGCTTTCTAAGAAACACTGGTATGGCCTGTATGCGCAATACATACATAGCCAGCCAGCCAGACCAACTTGAAAACTGAAGAAACCTATGTTGATGTTGACAGTTTCGGTTGACAATTTCTAATAAAAAAAGGGATGAAAAATAAATAAAAGTGAGAAGCAGCAAAAAGTTTTAAACTGGGAATAAATCCTTTCAGTCGAAATGTGAACAGGGAAGTGGTTCCAATGTTTGGACACAACTCACATTTAATGAAAAAGGTTTTTGGGTAAATATAAAGATTGTTACGTATGGAAATTAAATTCCAATGTGTCTTGGGAATAATAAATGGTCTTTGGTGCATTGGTTCCATAAGATTCTTGCAGTTGCAGACATAGAGACTACAGACACTTATGAGTCACTCTCACAAGACAGGAATATCTTCATGTAACCAGCGCAAACCCAATTCTGCAGAGTTCTGACCGATTTTAGAGAATTTATTTCAACAAATGAGAAACTGCAGAAGCTAGTAGCATGGCCGGCCCTAGGTACTGGCAACACGGCCAGTCACCTAGGCCACCAAGTGCTAGGGTGTGCCTGTCATGGGAGCGACACAGTAGGACTTTACAAATTTAAATGGAAAAATAAGAAAATGAATAAACTAAACAGAATAAAAATTAGTTACTCAATGGAAACCGTCATGTGACCAACATCTTTTGCTGCGTTAGGGGTGATCAATTAAAAAATTGGTAAAAGGAGTGATCAATGAATAAGTTACTTCTCTCATCTTTTGTTGGGCAGTGATCACTAAAAAAGTCCAAATTTTCAAAAGGAAAGTGTGAATGCTGCCGGACACAAACTAAGGGATCAATTTAGCATGAAATTACATTGAAAATTGAACCCTCCACTAAAAACCTATCTAGGAAGGGAATTTTTAGAAACAAAAGAAATCGTTTTTTCTAGACATAATAAATTTTCAGCCCTCTAGCACCATTGATGTAGCCTGTACACGCAATACATACAGCCAGCTAGCCAGACCAACTTAAAAACTGCTGAGACCTATGTTGATGTTTTTGGTGACAGTTTTGATTGACAGTTTTTCACAGTCAAAATAAGAACATTCTCTGATGTGAAATCAGATTTGACTTTCTGTTGTGTTGAAAGTTTCAAGTTGAAACTAAAAGAAACAACTGGAAAATAAATTGATGACAAGCTCAGTCAGACTTTATAGGGCACCGAAGTTCAGCTTGCCCCGGGTGCAAGGAACCCTAGGGCCAGCCCTGCCTGGTAGATATAACTGAATTCCTTATTTTAGACATTCTGAATTTTAATCCAAATGACAAGATGCTCAAAAGTGGCCGAAGCAACAGATTTACTATTCATGCCAGTATTTAAGATGGACATTTAATTTGAATCTAGATTTAAATTTTAAAAAGTGGTGTGTGTGGTTGAGTGGTTAATGCCAAAGAGAATGGGATTGGCAAGCTGTTTTCAAACTCCAGCTGAAAATGCTTGCACTCACTTCACACTAATAATATGTTCGGGAAAGTCATGTATCCATCTCTTCCCCTCTACCAATGCATCATGTGGCCAGCATGGCAGGGTAAGGCTGATAACCCCCCCCACACACACACACACGTCCAAAAACGTTGATGGGACTGGCAAGCTGGAGGTGGATTATGGTAGATTGATCAAGTAAAATAAAAGAGAGTAGAAGTAGATGGACAATAGTAATACATCTCTACCTCCCAAAGACACCTCGATATAAGAGGAGCATAAAAAAATTTGTAAAATTTAATTTAAAAACAAAAACATCTACTGAACTTTGATATGTACAATTATAGGGTTTGAATGAGTTGCAGTGAGCATTAGTCATCTAAATACTATTTTAAACCATTTGTCTTATAGTCTAACATATGGTATATGATTTCTTGAAATTGATGTCAAATCTATAATTATCAGTACTGATTCTTTGTTTTGTAACTGTAGACTTGGCATTAATTTTACCATTTATGATGAGATGAGGATAATTTTAGTAAAATGAAAATGGTTTCAAGGCATATCAATCCCTATAGAATGGTCATAAACTATTAAACAAGTGTTTTAAAAAAAATATCCACAATCTGTAAATATATATATAAAAGTCTTAAAAGCAAACTGTTTTTTCAAGAAAAATTCCACAGACTTTAATAATAACCTTAAGACAGGTTAGAAATACAACTCAAATGCACAAAAGAATTGTGTATTCTTGATAAAGGTACTGTATGTGATAGCATGTTTCAAAAGTGATTTGCAAAGTTTTGTGCTGAAGATTTCTTAAGATAGAGTTTGATGACTCCTTAAGATAGAGTTTGATGATTCTTTCATCTTTTGGGGATTTCAAGATTTTACAAAGATGTTTTGTAAAAAGTATTGACATAAAAGTCAACAAAGATGTTGTTTGATTTTGATATGAAGCCAAAATTTTATCAAAATATTGAGTAAAAGAATTGACTTCATTATCAGAGAGGGTCATGCCATTTATATTTTAGATGTTTTTCCTTGTTTATATTTGAAATAAATGTGTTTAAATTTAAGAAGAAGAAAATCTCCAAAAGAACAAGTATGAATATGTGTAAAAGACTGTAGTACAAATTCAAGAAAAGAGCAAAAAATATCTTTCAAATTGATCAGAAGATGAGGAATAGGAAACAAAAGATGGCTGACCATATCAGACTCCATCTTTGATTGTTTCTTGAGTCCTTTTATTTCAATCACTTTAATTCAAAATCCTTTGGTTGTCTGTAAGGGTTAATGAAGATATTGTACATAGAAGCATTTTGTTTTCCCCTAAACCCAAACATCCTCCCTCTTGAAAAATAGAACAAGATGATAAAACAAATAAAAAGAAAAGATATTTTCTTGCCTCGTCCTCCTCTCTTGGCTACACATCATTATTGGCTGCAGAAAAGCATTTTGTTTACACTGCGTATTACCCTTGTTGTCATTTCTTGCCTTCAGGGGAGCAACGAACGGAGATTGCTTGCAGTCTGGGGAACGTTTTTTGTTAGCAGAATGCCATTGTTATGTAGCAGCCATTAAAGATTTAGTTCTCTTCTTACCCAAACATTTCACATGTCCTCAAGCCAAAAAAATTGAAAGATATTAAGAAAAATCAAATAATTTTTAAAAAATGAGAAAAACTATCAAATATATAAAAATCAAATTATTGACCAGATGACCCCACTTACTGGAGAATAACGTAGATATTTTTTAAAGAAAAATATAATAATTTTATTCATTTTTAAAAAAGTGCAAGTCCAAAAATGAAAGAGAAAAGAATGAATAACATAGATTTTTTTTTTAAAAATACAATAATTTTTATTCATTTTTTTCAAAATAACAAGTCCAAAATGTTTTTTTTTAATATTCTAGAAAATTAAATGCTTTTGTAAGATTCAACTTGGTTGACTGTTGAAAAAAACATTTAAGATTCATAGCTTAGTTATTTATGCAAAATTATTTTTTGTAATACTTGCAGGGCAATGTATAGAGTTGGGGTGGTTAGGCTGAATTTCAAGATTTGAACCAGTTTTGAATAATTTAAAATTTTAATTTAGAAAGGGAGAATAATGAAGAAAAATGATCTTCAAGAAAAGAAAAAAGGGAAAAAGTGATGGTAGATAAAAGAGGAAAATGAAAAAAAAAAATGAATGGTAAATAATAAAGAGAGAAATAGAGAAAGAAAGAAAACAAGAAAATGAAAAAGAAAGAGCGGTAGGAGTGGAAATAAGAAAGAAAATGACTAAGATGAAAGAGAAATGAAACAAAAAGGTGAAAAAGAAAATAAATAATTACAAAAGGAAGAAGAAAGAGAAATCTACAAAAAGGAAGAAAAACTAATGTGAATAAGAAAGTGACGGAAATTTTTGAAGAAGAAAATGAAAATTAGCAAAGAAAAAAGTCATTAAGAAAAAGTATAACAATCAGAATAAGATTAGAAGAAATATGAATTCATTCAAGGATTGAAATTTCTTTCAGAATGAAGTTGTTTTGTGTGACAAGTTTTGAAATAATTATTCCCTGTATATATATATGAATGAATAGCCTCTGTTCTTTCTCTACAGATAATGGAATGTCTCCCCACCCTCTTGGCCCTGCTGATGTAGTCTGGAGGAAAGCAGAGAGTGATATTTCTGGCATCAGGAGCTGCCAGAAGGACGTCAAACTGGGTGTCAAACTGGGTGTCAAACTGGGCGTCAAATTGGGCGTCACACAGCCTTAAGGGGGCTCCACTCCCTGGCTTGGAATCAGGGTTGTCCTTCTCCTCGACAGGTTCCCTTCCCAAGGATAGAGAGCACAATCTGCCCTGCTATTTTACCCATAGCTGGGGGAGAAGAGATGGATTCATGCCTTTCCCAAGGGCATTAGTGTGAAGTGAACATAACCATATATATATATGTGTATGTCATTTCTTGCCATAAGGATATATACATACACATACATATATGTTTGTTGTGTAGATGTAAGGTAATCTGACAGAATGGTAGAGATAATTTGAAAATGTAGAAATAAAAGATTGAGAAAAGTGTGTTACATCTCAGAAATATTTATAATCATTAAGATAAGCCTTGATGCGTTTCAATTACATAGCCAGCCAGCTAGCCAGACCAACTTGAAAACTGAAGAAACCTTGTTGACAGTTTTGGTGACAGTTTTGGTTGACAGTTTCTAATTAAATACAAAAACAACCTGATGTCAGAAATAAATAAACAAAATCTCGTCTTCTACTTTGTTTGTTTTTTTCATTTTCCAATTTGCAAATGTGCGTTGTTCAAAGACTGATCCTTTCGACTTTTCTTGCTTCTGGGTGAGTCGTCCAGAAACCTTTTGTTGCTTCTGGGTGAGTCATCCAGAAATCTTTTGTTGCTTCTGGGTGAGTCATCCAGAAACCTTTTGTTGCTTCTGGGTGAGTCATCCAGAAACCTTTTGTTGCTTCTGGGTGAGTCATCCAGAAATCTTTTGTTGCTTCTGGGTGAGTCATCCAGAAATCTTTTGTTGCTTCTGGGTGAGTCATCCAGAAACCTTTTGTTGTAGATGTTGAAAATGTCAGGCCTCTAGCTCCATTGGTGCAGCCTGTACGCATGATACCTACATAGCCAGCCAGCTGGACCAACTTGAAAACTGCAGAAACCTATTTTGACAGTTTTGGTAACGGTTTTGGTTGAGATTTTCTCATAATATACCACTGGTATAAACTATGTAGTACAAAAAATTAATCTGTGACTGGATTTTATATTCATTTTGATTGAAACTTTTATTTTAGCAGTAGGCATCCATTGTCAAATTACAGGCATTTGCATTAAGTCTGATAAACCCATGATTTTACAAGTTCACAAATGGGTATTAATTGATTGTCAAAGACAAACTCTGAATGTAGTGTTAACTATTTGTCTAAACCTTCAGAGAAAAGAAATTATTGGACTAAAAGATTTGCTGAGTCTCTCAATCATCATCATCATCAGCAGCAGCTGTCATTTCAGGTCCACTGCTGGACAAAGGCCTTTCCAAACTCCTCCCATGAGGATTGTATGGTCATCTTGGTTTCTGGGAAGGTAGTAACTAATTGAGATCACATGTTGCCTCTATTTCTGGTGAGTATGGTTTTGAATTCAGACTTGTCCTT
Source organism: Architeuthis dux (assembly GCA_006491835.1). NCBI lineage: Eukaryota > Metazoa > Mollusca > Cephalopoda > Oegopsida > Architeuthidae > Architeuthis > Architeuthis dux. The sequence goes on from VCCN01007234.1 coordinate 573,533, forward strand.
CACCTAGACTGGTTGCCTTTCTAAGGCTAGAGGGCCCAGTTTTCCCTGCTAATTTATCCATTAGTTGGGGGGGAAGAGATGGATTCATGCCTTTCCCAAGGGCATTAGTGCAAAGCAAATGTAAACAGCCTTGGACAGAATTTGAACTCAGCTTGCCAATCCCATTGTCTGCGACATTGAAAGTTACACCACTTGCACCTGCACTTTCCATCAGTTTAGTGACCGGTAGCATAGTATCACATCAAGTGGGGAAGAGATGTCTTCTCTTATTGGTTATAATTCAATATTTCTAGAAACTCGAAAGGAAAGTTCTAGAATTATTTGTTGTAATATTGATGTTACTGATCAGTATCATAAAATTCTACATGATTTCTACTTCATATTCCAGAGTAATTTTGACTGACCAACAAAATTTTCATTAATCTGGTAGGGGTGTTATGGCCAGACTGGACAATGGCTTCTTGCCAACTGAATGGCTATTACTGAAACTGAAAACTATCATTCAGTATTATTCCCCTCGTTAATGTATTTTTCTAATCACAGAATTACATGTCAATGTATAATGTTCAGAACGTCTTTGCAAAATAGAGTTCAAGCAATAACAGTTTTATTCTGCCAAGATCTGTTTAGATTGGACAAAATAAGTAAAGTTGGAAACATTTTAAATGCAAGCGGAAATCAATCTTGGCTGTGCAGGATTCCAATATCAACAAGACCTGCAGCCAACTTATGTATTGTAAATCAACAGGTCTGATTAGTCACTCAATAGAGACTGTCACGTGACCAATGTCTTTTGGCAGCATGCCATGTTGAGGGTGATCAATACAAAATTGGAAAAAGGGGTGATCAATGAATAAGTTACTTCCCTCGCCTTTTGTTGCATCACTAAAACGTGTGAATCCTGTAACAAACAAGCGTGAACACAGCCAGACACAAACTTTGAACCAATTTAGTATAAACTTAGATTGTAAATTGAATCCCAGACTAAAAACCTATTATATGGAGAAATTTAAAAAAAAACGTTTTTTCTAGATATAATAAGGAGTAAATGCTAAAATGTTCAGCCCTTTGAACCAATTTAGCAAAATATTACATTGTAAAATAAACCTCCCACTAAAAACGTATTTTGGGAGGAAATTTTCAAAATACAAAAAAAAATCGTTTTCTCTAGACACAATACAGAGTAAATGTTAAAATGTTCATCCCTCTAGCTCCATTGGCACAGCCTGTAAACACAATGCATACCTATATACATTGATAGCCAACCAGCCAGCCAGGTGGAATCACTAAAAACTGATGAAATCTATGTTAACAGTTTTGTTTGAGGGTTTCTAATAAGTATACAGGCATAGTGTACGTCTAGTTTGTGTTTCTTTGTATTCAATCTTCTTTAGACCCATAACATGATTACCAGAATTCAGAATTGCTACTTGATCTTCTCACTTCAGTGTTGGTGGCATCTGTCAGTCTCAAGAAACGATGGATCTGCACTTGGTTTCAGTCTTTCCAGGGTGCAGGCCTAAGCAAGGTTATATTGAAGGTAGGCCGTTACCCATGCAACGAGTCTCCCAACTCCATGCTCCAATTCTGTCCAAGGGAAGAGCATAGGCTGATATAGCTTCACACCAGAATCAATGCAGGAGTTACCAGAATGAGGCTGAAGACAACATCAAACTGCCTTAGGAACTTCAGCTCCCGGTTCTGAATTCAATTGTCCTTCTCCTAGACTGGTTGCATTAACATCACAAATCCCAAGCTACTAAACAGGAAATGAAGTTCCCAATGAATTTCAATGACTTTTGTCGAATGGTTGGCCATGGACTAAGGAAAAATTGATGAAATTTTGGGGTGGATCCAGGGATTTTTTTTGATTGAGAGATATTTTTTTATTAAATTTTGAGACAGATCCTGGAATCTTTTTCCTCTCAATCGATAAAAATCCCTGGATCCATCCAAAAATTTCATCAATTATTCCTTAGCCAATGGCCCACCATCCGACAAAATATCATTGAAATTCATTGAGTTCTCTTGGAGATATTGTAAGGGAGAAAAGTGATTTAGAAAAAACTGATATTTGTGATGTAGACGAAAGTACTGTAACCCTCTTAGGGGAATGTCGTTCTCTCAGTTCATTCCATAATTTTCCTCTCTTGCTTGCAACTCTCTTCAGGACATCCATTATAAGATGGTGCTATAGGTTGTTTTCAGAGCTCCAACACACACACTGCACACACACCCTCGTCCTTTAGCCATCCTGTTTTCATCTGCTATAACTCTTTCAGCACCCCATACTATATTTGCTCAACCAAATTTATTAATGGACATTGTATTGACTTAGAAATTTTGATACTGAGCCCCACCCAAGAATCTCTTGGCCTCGATACAATGCACAGGCTGCACCCCCTTTCGTAGGATCTGACGCTCTTGTTTTCCTCCCGCCATAAACAAGTGGTGACCGATTCTCAAGAAATGTATGACCAGATATTCAGCCTCGATTACCAAAGTGAATAAATCAAAATGGCTGGAATTCTTCAGCAAAAGCAAAATTTCTTTCTCAACTTGTTGCTTCATTGATTTATTCTTTGTTTTGTCACATTAGAATTTCCGGCCTGACCCCCAACCACAAACTGCCCCTTCCCGCCCCCACGGACGTCTCTTGTACGGAACTCCCCTCCATCCGCACGGGATGACTCCCCCCTCCCCCACCCGTCCCGCACATCTCGTGTACGACTTCTTATCACAATGTTTGATCTGTTGTTAGAATTGATCTTCTTTCAATACTATAAACCCACAACGGCTTTGTTTATGTGGAGGTGTGCGTGTGTGTATGTGTGAATGTGTGTGTAAATGTGATTGTGTGTGTAAATGTGATTGTGCTTGTAAATGTGATTGTGCATGTAAATGTGTGTGTTTGCGTGCATGTGAATGTGTGTGTGATTGTTTGTGTAAATGTGATTGCGCATGTAAATGTGTGTGTGAGTGTGAATGTGTGTATGTGAATGTGTGTGGATATGCATGTGTGAGTATGTGAGTGTGTGTGTGTGTGCAAATGAGTTGCGTGTATGTGCTAAATCTTTTGTGCATGTGAATGTGTATGATTTATGTATGTATATATGATTTATATAGGTGCGTATGAATTGTTTGTTTACATGATTTGTGCATGAATATGTGCATAATTTGCTAATATGTGTGTATGTGTGTAATATGTATGATTTGTTTTTGTGTGATTGTGTAGGATTTCCATGTATGTTCATTCAAGACTGTCTATGAGTGAGTGTGTGTATAAGCTTGTGTAAATGTTATGCACGTGTGTGAATGTGTTTGAGGGTGCAAGTGTATATATGAGAGTTTGTAGGTGCATGAGTGTGTATGTGTGTATATAACTTTATTAGCATAGGTATATGTATGAGATGTTGTGTATGTGTATGTGCATATATATATATATATATATGTGTATATATGTGTGTATTCATATATGTGAGAATGGGTATATGCATGTGCATATATAGTCATTTAATTTACTAATTCAGCTGTGCTAATTCTGTAAGCAAGTGATTAAAACTTCATACAGGCGTCTCCCGTTATAACGCAGGCATTGGGGTCCAAGAAAACCAACACTGCGTTATAAACAAGCCACAATCAATTTAGCTCTTTTGGAGCTAAATTTAGCTCTTTTGGAGTGAGATTTAGCTCTTTTGGAGTGAGATCAATATTTTTGGGTCCACCATTCACCTGCTTCAAAAAGAATCGGCCAATTGAATTTCAATGACATTTTATGGAAAGGTGTGCCATAGACTCAGGAAGAATTGATTGAATTTTGGCGCGGATCCAGGAATCTTTCACGGTTACCTCCCCTGCATCGTATCTATATATGAACAGATTTTCATTCAGTTTTTAGTGGCAATGGCATTGGCAGAGGTATGCGCTCTCTGAGTGCTTTCTAGTTTCTTAACTGAAATTAAATTCATACCATTATTCACCCGTCAATTCTAAGAACAATGCCTCATATACCATTAGCTAGAAAGCCACCAGAGAATGGATACCTCTGCCAAATCCATTGTCAATAGAAATTGAACAAAACTCAGTTCACAAATAGTTACTATACAGGGGAGGTCACTGAAAAGAAATCCTGGAACCGCCCCTAAATTTAATCACTTCTTCCGTCGCCAATTGCGCATCCTCGCACACAATTTCATTGAAATTCATTGAGAACTTTTGGAGATATCATTTGGACAAACAGAGAACTTTTGGAGATATTGTTGAGTGTAGACATATAGCTATGGTGTAAGGGTGGTAACTGTGCATGAATCCCACAAAATTCAATCATGACTTCGGTAGCCCATTGCCCACATTTCTACAAAATTTCATTGAAATTCATTGAGAACTTCCTGAGATATATGTACAGACAGACAGACATACAGAAGGATGGAAGGACACAGGGTAATACCAATGCTCACCCACCAGTTCTCAGAACAATGCCTAACATACCACTAATTACTGTAACTGTTGTCAACAAATTGTACTTTGGTCATTTACTGTTATGCCATAATTCTG
>VCCN01007234.1:614068-627536 GCA_006491835.1 Architeuthis dux
GTGTGTGTGTATATGAATATAAAATGTATTTGCAGGTTAGTATATATACAAGACACAAGAAGAAATTATATATTTGTGTTTATAAATGTATGAATTATATGTATATACATAATATATATCCATACATGCACATGTACACATATATATGTATATTGTTATTATCATGTATATATACATATATACTTATATAAACATATATATATATGTGCATGTACCTGTATAAAGTGTATACATATATATATACACACACACATATAAATGCGTATGTATGTATACATATATGCATCATTTGTTAGTTCATTAAACAGAAAAAAATGATGATCATGATTATGATGGACCATACTAGGGAACTTAAGAAGTTGTGGAAGTTGAAGGTGACGGTAGTGCCAATAGTTGACAGAGCCCTGGAAACAGTACCAGAAGAACCTAGTAAAAATGCTGAAGGAACGAGGAATCCAGAGAAGGACTGAGACTATCCAGAAAACAGCACTACTGAAGATGGCCAGAATACTGAGGAGAGTCCTGGAGTATTGAGGAGACTTGCTGTTACTTGATCTCCACTGAAAGCCACCCGTCAATTCTGGTGTGAAAACTCAACAATAATAATGATAAGAATAATAGTGTGCAATATTCTTTGCTGTTAGTGGTTGTTTCAGATTGAAGAAATCACAAGAAAAGAAAGGAAAAATAATCTATGCAGAGGACAGACCTGCAAGCCATGTTGGTTTGAAAGTTAATCAGTCATGTCTATCTACCTGTATATCTATCTACCTGTACATCTATCTACCTGTACATCGATATAGTTTTCCCAACTCTTCATAAACACATATGTTCTTTGATGTGGTTGTACTAAGGCAGGAGAGGTTTTTTTCTCAAATCCTAAAATCAGTAATAAGATCTGCGGTTGATTACTACTAAAATGTAGTTTTATTGAAAGGTTGAGCTATGGTGGTGCACAGGGTAGGGGAGCTTCTTTGTACCCTCACCCCAAAGGCTCTCCTTTATCAATCTCTGTAGAAAAAGAAGGGAAAAAAAGCTTCTGAAAACATGGGAATCAAAGAACTTTTGTTAAACAATTATGCGTTCTGGAATAAGGTTCTATTGCTAAAGTGATATTTGCCTCAGATTAAAATCAATGTATACATTTGCATTTATGAAGTGAAATAGATTTGGGCATTTTGGTCTATAAATTATGTTGCTATGTAATATCTCAGTGGTTAAAGCATTTTTAGAAATTGTCAACTAAAATTTTCACCCACTCTGTCAACATAGGTTTTTTTATTATTTTTTTTATTAGTTTTTTTATCAGTTTTTTTATTAGTTTTTTTATTAGTTTTTTTATTAAAAATTGGTCTGTCTGGATGGCTCGCTGGCTATGTATCACGCGTAAATGCAGCACCACTGGAGCTAGAGAGCTGAAATTTAAACATTTACTCTTTATGTCTAGAAAAAATGTTTTTTTTTAAATTCCCATCTAAATAGGTTTTTAGTGTGGGTTCAATTTACAATGCAATTTTATGTTAAACTAGTCCCTTAGTTTGTGTTTGGCAGCATTCATGCTTGTTTTTTGATAAATTCAGACTTTTTAGTTACAGCCCAACAAAAGGCGAAGGAAGTAACTTTTTAATTGATAACCCTTTTTTCAAATTGTTTTAATTGATCACTCCCAACACAACATGCTGCTAAAATATGCTCCAATAGGATTCGGATATACCGTATTACCCAGCATAAAAGATGCTATTTTTCTCCCAATATAAGTCTAAAACATTTACCCTGCATCCTGTATGCCAAAGTTTACGTTTATTCTTTTTTTGCTAATTTCGTCAAAGTCAAAATTGGGATGTGTCATTGAGGTCAGAGCATCCTCAACACTCGGAAATATGTTTATTTTTCATTTGTATTTCAGTCAAATTTGTTAGAATGAAATTCATTTATTGTTTTCTTTGGCCGAGTCATGATCTTAAAAGTAAAACAAAAAGGACTAAGGGTTATGAACAGAAACAATTAAATTTTTTTTTCAACCATATAAGAAACAGGTCTGGTTAGTCACTCAATAGAAACCATCATGTGAACAACGTCTTTTACCAGCATCACACGTTGGGGGTGATCAATTAAAAAATTGGAAAAACGGGTGATCAATGAATAAGTTACTTCACTTGCCTTTTGTTGGGTCGTGATCATTAAAAAAAGTCAGAATTTTCAAAAAAAAAGGGTGAACACTACCGGACACAAACTAAGGACCAATTTAGCATACAATTACATGGGCAATTGAACCCCCCCACTAAAAATCTATTGGGATGGGGGGATTTTCAAAAAACAAAACAGTGTTTTTTCTAGACATATTAAATGTTAACATTTTTAGCCCTCAGCCTGTACGCATGATACATACATAGCCAGTCAGCCAGCCAGACCAACTTGAAAACTGAAGAAACCTATGTTGATGTTGACAGTTTTGGTTGACAGTTTCTAATAAGGAGGTTATATAAATGTAGTTTTAGGATAATTTTAATTAATACATTTCACTTCAATTTCATCTGAATTTTCTGCCTGTTGTATTCAAGTATAGCTGATTGAAAAAAATCTAAGAATCCCTATTTAGAATTGCAACTCTGCTCTGTCAACTGTGCATCAACCTCCATGGTTATTTAATTCATGTTTTCATATTCAGGCCTGCAATTTACTAAAAACTTCTTTATGTTTCAAATGACATTATATTGCAAAAATTAATGATTCATAAACTAATTAATTGAAAATGGATCATGGATTGAAAGCACACAAAATATATATTTTTTTTTTTGAAAACTTCAAAAGTTTGTTAATTTTAAAAAACCTATTTTTTATCGAATAAAAGCCAAAACGATGAAGAATAGTTGGATTGAAAGCACAAAAAAATACTTGGATTGAAAGCACAAAAAATAGTTTTAATTTTTTGGCAAAAAAGTAAATTTGTTAGTTTAAAAAAACTACCTATTTTTTATCGAATGTAAGTAACTTCCAACATTTCAGAGACAGATTAGCGACACCAGTTCAATCTAGTTTCTTCTTCGATATCAACACGTGGACTTTGTTTATTTTGGTAACACTGCTGACATTTCAGTGATATCACTGGTGTTGAAGAAAAATATGTCCCTTTTTGATTTCGACAAAGTTTAGGGTGCCTGATCTGAACATGATCCCATTATGATTCATTATTATTTCTTTATTATTTAAATTTATTAATTAATTATGTAATTAAAAAAGTTAATACAATAAAAGTAATACTGGTACAGAGGAAGCCACTTATTGTGATCACTTTGGGACCATCTTTTAGATGACAATAACCAGCTGGTAAAATTAAGCTAAGGATATAGAAATTGGAATAATTTACATTCATTGTTAGAAATTTATTGTTTAGAAATTTTTGTTATGTTATTAAATTCATTGTTATAAACAACTTTATATTATATGACATTAATATGAACTTTTTGTTCATTTTAAATAAAGTGTTTGTGATTAGCTGATTCTGATCACAATAGCTGTTTGATAACATTATCCGTGATTATAATGAACAGTTTCCTCAGTATTAACAACTTAAAAGAAATCAATTCATTTAAGAAATTAAAAATACAAAAAATAAACTTCGATCAGCTTTTATTTTTGTTAATAAAACAATAGATAATCATTATGTATGGTATGGTCAGACTATTTTCCTCGTCTATGTGTTCATTTGTTCACAACGTTATACTTGAATAATCATTACCATACTTTTTGAAATAAAAGATGAATTTAAATAATTATGTAGATTATTATTTCTGTGGTGATAATGATATTTATTTATATTGAATAATCATTACCATACTTTCTAGTATAAAAGAAGAATTTAAAAAATAATGCTGATTATTACTTTAGTAATAATGATATTTATTTATACTTGAATAACTGAATTACCATACTTTTTGGTTCTTAACCTTGTTCCTTTCATGTTCCACCTCAACAGCATAAAAAATTGAATGTCCCCCTTACTAAAAAAAATTAGGTGTTGAAAATGTATAATAAAATAATGTTAAATTCAGTTTTGAATTAAGGAGAACAAATTTCAATCAAGGAGAAATAATTTCAACAAGAAGAAATTGTTTTAATCAAGTTTTAAAATGTGTATTAAAACTCACATGCTAAATTAATAGCACTTTAAATCTGTCCTCTAAAAATAAATATTCAAGTTTGGTAATCTAGTGAGGAGACCATTGAGCCTGATACTTACTACAAATGGATTTCAGGCTCTAATTTAGGTAGCTTTATTTATATCTTCGAATTTTTTTTTGAAAATAGCTCTAAATATGATGGGGGCATCTTTTACAGAGGTGAGTCTTATCCAGTGATAAATATGGGCAATTATCATTTTTAATCTATGATCAAGGGTATTACAAATAATAAAATGAAAAGCAATTCAATTTCATTGAGTCATTATAAAAATGTACTCCTCTAAAAATAAAATAAAAATTAACAAATATGATTTACTAATTCATTAATTAGCATTAGTTTTATTAATTAACTTCACATACATTTCAAAGTCAACAAATACTTGATTTAGTAATTCAGTGTCTGTTAGTACATTTAGATATATCTTAGAAGTAAGAGAATGAACTTATTTCCATTTTAGTAAACATAAGAATGTGCTAAGGTTTTCAATAACCCTTCCAACCAGAGGTGCAACTGAGGAGGAGGGCACTATTTGAAAACACCACCCAGGCCCGCAATGAAGGGTGCCCTCAAAAGCTTTATAAATAGTAGTTCATCTACTGCAGTGATGGCGGACCTATGACACGTGTGTTAGCAGTGACACGCCACAGGTTTTTTGGTGACATGCGATGGACTTTGAAAAAAAAACTTTTAAAATTTTATTTTATTACCCAGCAGTTACGGGTTATTTATGTATGGATCAGCAATTTTTTTTGTTAATTCAAGTAACCTAATTTTTAGTTTTTTGAAAGTCTCAACTTAACAGCACTGACATTGTGCGGTATGGAAAAAAAAGTCATAGAAAGAAACTTATATTATTAAAAATATAACTTATTTCCTTACAAAATAAAGTTGATGGCCAAATTTGGCAAATCTGGCCTTTTTAAAAAACATTTAGCCATGACATTTTTGGTTTGGCCATATTTAAATTTTGCCTTTCTTTTTTGGTGTGCTGAGAGTATTTGCCACTTTTGGCTATTTCTGCAAATTTTAGGCCAGAAACATCTCCAAGAATCTAGCAACTGCCTTTCACCTTCCAATTGTGTCCTCAATGTGTAGGCTACATAAAAAAAAGCTGCAAGGAAAAAAAATTTGACAATTGAAAAGTCTGTCAGTAAATGAATCAAACTTCTCTTTCACCAGGCATCAGATGAAAGAAAGTGAAGGTAAGTCCAGAAGTTATGACAGAACAGACGATCACATTTTAAACCCCATTGACTTTTTTTCATTACTGTACAATGCATCTCATGTGGACCAGTCCATTTTGAGTTTTGGGATGTGTCAGCTATCAGACACAACTGACAACCAACCATACAAACATACCCATTTACATATTTGCCTTTTATATGATAAGATCCTAGTTTTATCTTGAAATTTCAAGTTATATTTTATTAAACTCCTAGTTTTATAAATATATTAGAAAAACAGGCTGCTTATCTATAAGAAGTTACCTAAAACTAAAATACTACTTGTATTTTAGTTTTAGGTAACTTCTACATGTAAGTGACACACAGATAACAGGATTATTCAAAAGATTAAAATGTTGACACACCTTGCTAAAAAGGTTCACCATTACTGATCTACTGCATTTCTACTGACATTTCTACTGACAAAGATATATTTGTACATACATGAATTGCATAAATAATAATTCAGCCTTTGGGGTTATTTTTCACCAATTAAGTCATAGTGCATGTCTATTTATTGCAAATTTTCTTTTTTCATCAAATCTCACAAAATGTTGGAGGGGGCCACTCTAGGAGCCAAGCCCCCTGGGCCCCCAAATTTCTTGCTATCTCTAGCTGCACCACTGTTACCAACCATAATTTTGGGCAAAAGCCACTTTCAAAGAAATAATCACGGACAAATTATTAATTATATTGCAACTAGCATAGTACCTGTCAAAAATGATGGGATTATTTACATATTGGTCAGCATTTCTGCCTAGGATCAAAATATCTGTGATCAAAGTGTCGCTCACCGGCAATTCTACCTAGGATCAGAGTGTAGTATCTGTACACTCTCTGAAATGTTTGGGCCTTAAATTCAAGCCAGTATATATAACTCATATCACCCAATATTTATAGATTTTAACAAAGCTTTATCAAATAGATGCATTCATTTTCAAGAAAAAAACATTTAATAAGTGATAATAATTCTTTCAAGCAATTTTTTGGGGTGAAAGACAGCAAAAAATAATTCTCTTGACTTTTTCCCTCCACAAAAAAAATATTAAAATATAAAATCACAACAGTTAGAATAGGATTTGTGAAAAAAGGGGAGACAATTCTAAGTGTTGGCTTTCACCTCCATCTACACACACGCATGCATACATGCGCACACATGCATACATGCACACACACACACACAAAAAGACACGCACGCACACCTATGCACACACCTATGCACACACCTATGCACACATATATGAACACACGCATATGTACACACACACATGCACACTACACACCACACACACACACATTCACATACATGCACACACATACACTGCAGACACCACACACACACACACACACACACACACATGTATATGGAAAAAAGAAAGAACAAATCAATGAATGGATAAGCATTTTTTACTTATATAAGAATGCAACTGTTGGCATTTCAAGAAATAAAAATAACATTGAAGCTTTGATAATTAAAAAAAGGAAATGCATCGAAGAATTTCATTAAATTTTTTAGGCAGAAAAAATGATTAAGAAACTCCCAGACAAGAACGGTTTTTCAGGTCATTTAAAAAAGACAGTTTAATGAGATCCAAAATAAAATTCCAGTTTTGATTTGAAAAAAAAATTAGAAAATGAAGAGAGGAAAAAAAAGCAATTGATTTTTTTTCAAATAAGAAATTAAAAACTACAAAAACCACATCTATAGACAAGTTTTATACCTAAATTATATCTATTGGCATTTTCTGTAGCATATGCAGGTTTTGTGTGTTAATGAGGATATGATTTCTTACTACTTAGACGAGCACGGAAATCTTGAGACAAAGCAATAAAAATTATATAAAAAATACAGACAAAATTTTACTATTAAATTCTCAGCTGTAGACAAAAGCTGACATTTTACTTATAGATCTGTCTGTTCCGCATTTTTTATTTTTGGCCTCAGTAAATTTTGTAAAATGAAAGAAGCTGCAAAATATATTCATCAAAAATAAAAGAATAGCAATTAGAACAAAATCTACTATAATAATATGCCACGTGTATTTATATATTTATTTATTTCTCTGAAATACCCCAGATCAATTAAATAAACATTGTTACTAAGGGGATCTAACCTATATATAGAAGAATGGTGTCTGTTGCATAATTTTTTATATTATTCATGTATATAAAACGTGATGTTTATCCATATACAGGGTTTCCCAACAATAATGCCCAAATTGTCCCAAAAGTAATTGCCCTGGTGTAACAGTTTGGTATGCGATTTTGTCAGTTGGTATCATAGGGCCATACTTTTTTGATGGCAATGTGACCTCTGAAAATTATCTAGATCTTCTCTAATGGGTCATTTAATGCCGAAATTTAATTCCCAAAAAGTAGAGTCTTGCGACTTTGGTGAACGGTTGTTATTTTTTTAAACTAGAGTCTTTGGTGAAAGAACAGGTGGCCCCTGGTTGGGGGGTCCTCTGCTAGCTTATTCTAGCTGACAGGGCCGAATCATTCATTCATTGTTAGTTTCCAAACTTCAAGATGACACTCCACCACATCACGGTCGCATTGTGCTATGACGATGCAGTGCTATCAAATGGTTCGACGACACCTGACTTAACTCCTCCATATTTGTTTCCTGTAGGGAGTCATGAAGAACATGGTGTATGGTACAAAACCAGCTACCATAGAAGAAAACCAGAATAGAAGAAAGAGTTTCCACCATTGACATCAAACCTTGTCAGAATATGTGCAGATCAGCAGATCTTGCCAACTGAATAAATGCATTGAAATGGACAGCAATCACATTGAACCTTACATGTATTGCATTGCATATGTCTAGGTTCATTAGATCTGCAGTTTGTTTATTGCATCAATGAAATTGTTTTGGGACAAATCGGCGTTACTTTTAAGACACCAAGTATTTCCTATATGCTGTCATTTTCGACATTAGTAGATACATTAGTAGAAAATAAAATACTAAAAAGATGACAAAATAAAAAGATAATAATTAAATAGTGTGGAACTCATTTGATGGTCGATGCGTTTGATTGACGTTTTGGTTTAGCTTCTGTCTCGAAGAAAGAAACCAAAAAATGGAAAAAATAAAACTAAAAATGTGAACATCTTGATTCTCTGTGTGTGCCAGATTGTTGTCCAAAACAGGTCTATGACACAGCAAAAAGAATTTGCATATCCAAGAGCCATAAACTGTCCAGTAGACAAGTTGGTTAATAGAAGGCACTAAAATATGGAAGAGGAAAAAGAAGAAGGCTTGCTTCCAAGACGACAAAGTTTGGTAGATAAGAATGTCCGAAAATCAAATCACAACATTTATTTATCAAATCATATCAATATTAGTCAGTAAGGCAGGAGGCAAAGTTTGATCAACTCGTGTCTTGTCTTGTCTACTGAACTATTTATGATAAAAGGAAGAAGTAGCCATTGAAAATCTCAGACATAACAAGATATCTATCTTGCATTTATGACAGGAAACATTCTGATAAAAAAAGAGAACCATCGGCCAAGTACCACATTCACATCTGAACACTCACTCTTCCACCAGGGCCCGGGCAGAGCTGCTAATAGGCCCAGGCCAGATGGTAAATGTGGGCCCTATTTCGAAATGCTCATTAAGTACTTTTGTAATCAGTGCTACAAGTAAAAGAACTAGAACAAGTTATAAAAAAGGTAATGTCAAGCAGTAGGCATGACCCTCAAAATCGTAGGCTCATGCCAACTGGCCCACTTTGTCATGCTTGTTTTTTGAAAATTTGGACCTTTTAGTATCCAACAAAAGGTGAGAGGAGTAACTTATTCATTGATCACACCTTTTACCAACTTTTAATTGATCACCCCCAATGCTAGTTATTATTATTTTATTACTAGTTTTATTCCATCATATTGTTGTTTTTTATCATAAAAAAGTTCAAAAACTTCAAAATTGCAAACCATTTTTTTAAACATTAATTTCATTAACTTCATTTAACATGTTCACTGCCAAATACAGGCATCTTCCATTATAACGCATGTCTTGGGCTTCAAGAAAGTCAACTGCATTATAACCAAACTGTGATATAATCTAACTATTTTGGAGCTAAGTCTAGCTAGTGTGGAGCTATATTTAGCTATTTTCGAGATAAATTTAGCTAATTTCGAGCTGAATCTAGCTATTTTTTAGCTAGATTAATACTTTGGGGTCCACCATCCACCTTTAACGAACCGTGTTAACAGGGAATGCCTGTACATGATTTTATATTGTAAGGCATGAATCCACTTAAAACTATGGATTAATAACAGGGCAGTTGGAGCCCTTTACCTTTGTAAGAGAAGGTTATTCTAACAGAAAAAAAGCTACAGTTGTTGACATCATGAAGGTTGCAAAAAAAAGATTTAATTGTCCTAAATTTTTTGTTTTTTGTTTTTTTGTGGTAAGGAGCATCACTGACTCTACTCTTTGAAATGAACCCAAGAACCTCAGCTGCAAATGTCAAATGCTGCAACCAGAGACATAGCTGAGGGGGGAGAGCAGGGGCTATTTGAAAATGCCCCCATGGCCCCAAATGGAGGGTGGGGGCCCCAAAAAACTTTATATATCATAGTTCACCTACTGCATTTCTACTGGCATTATACAATAACAAAGATATATTTGTATGTACATGAATCGCACAAATGATAATTCAGCTTCTGGGATTGTTTTTCACCAATTAAGTGATAGTACATATCTATTACAGATTTTCTTTTTTCATCAAACCTCACTGAATGTTGAAGGGGGGCCCCCCAAGGAGCCAAGCCCACCAGTCTCCCAAATGTCTAGCTATCTCTAGCTACACCACTGAATCTGGCACAGGGCCACTACATTTCGTGTTTTCAAAATTAGGAAGCAATTAATTATCATTGGTTTGCTAAATCTGTACCCTAACCACTGCACTGTCAACATGTGCCTGATAACCCTAACCCTAACCCTGGCTGATAAACGAACAAATTCCTTAAACTGTCTGTCAGGATAAATTGTTTGGCTCGTGAAATCTGCTGAAATTATAAACAAGAAAAATTCAAAGATTTTTATCAAATTATTTTCAGAAAACAAAGAAGCAGAAAAAGTAAACGTAAGAGTCTATGGCAAAATTGGTTGGCAACATTCTGGAGTCGGCAGATAAAAAGGAGGAAATTCTCTTCAAGATGAATTTCTTTAATAACCTTTAAGCGCCACCTTTTACATCCTTCTTCTTCTTTCATCGAGTTTTTCTTCTTTTTCCTTTTTCACTTTTTCTCCAATTGCTTTATGACATTTTTTCTTTTATTTGATTCTTCTTATTCTTCTACTTCTTTTTCTGCCTTCTTCTTCTTCTTGTTCTTCTTTTTCCTTTTGTTGTTGTTGTTGTTCTTCTTCTTCTTCTTCTACTTCTTCTTTTTCTGCCCTCTTCTTGTTCTTGTTCTTTTTCCACTTGCTATTGTTCTTCTTGTTCTTCTTGTTCTTCTTGTTGTTGTTCTTCTTCTTCGCCTTCTTCTTCTTCTTCCTCCTCCTCCTCCTCCTCATCCTCCTCCTCCTCTTGTTCTTCTATTTCTACTTCTTCTTCTGCCTTCTTCTTCTCACCTTCTCTTTTCCCCGTCTTCTTTTACATCTACTTCTTTCACCCCCACTGCCATCTCCTCTCTTTCTTCTTCTTCTTCTTCTTCTTCTTCTTCTTCTTCTTCTTCTTCTTCTTCTTCTTCTTCTTCTTCTTCTTCTTCTCCCCCCCACCCCCAATGATAAATGTCATCAGAAAAGTGTAAACCAAAGATAAAAATGGTATATTGAAATAAATTAAGTCGTTTAAAATTGCAAAAAGAAAGATTTTTTTCTCTGTAGAAATTTATCAATATATTCAAACCTTTAAAGCGGAAAAATGCAATAAAGGGGAAAAAAGAAAGAAAAAAGTGACAAAAAGAAACAATAAGGGGGAGATCTCCCAAAAGTTAATTTGTTAATCGAGAAGAGAAGGTAATTAATAAAAAGGGGAAAAAATAATCAGATTTTAATTAAGCTACTCCATTATAATTATTGCTGACGACTTTTTTGGTTTAAACTGATTGTTGAATATATGTGGGGGGATTTGGGGGATTTGGGGGGATTGGGGGATAATGCAATGAGTGGGTAATGCATGTGTTTATTTTTAAAAAGGGAGCGATTTTGATTAATGTTGAAAAGTGAACAGTGGGGGTGAGGTAGGGTTTGCAAGGAGGGTCTTAATAAGAAAGAAAGAAAGAAAGAAAGAGGGAAAGGAAAGTAGAAATAAAAAAGAAAGAAAGAAGACAGGAAAGAAAGAAGGAAGAAAGAAGGAGATGTAGGAAGAAAGAAGAGATGATGGAAGAAAGAAAGAATGAAGGAAAGAAAGAAGCAAGGAAGAAAGAATGAGAGAAAGAAAGCAGGAAAGGAAGCAAGGAAGAAAGAATGAAAGGAAGAAAGAAGGAAGGAAGAGAGAATGAGAGTAAGAAAGGAACAAAAAGAATGAGGAAAAAAGAAAGAAAGAAAGAAAGAGAGAAAGAAAGAAAGAAGGAAATAAAGATGGATTTTTTAAAATGAGGAATTATCATTGTGCATAGACTTATTTAGTCTCTTTGATCACCAATTTCAAGCTTTCAAGAACTTCCAAATTCTTTAATAAGAGGAATTGAAACAAGATGGTCTAATACAAGACAACCCTGGGTATAGATATTGAAACAAGAACAGTTTACCCCGCAAATTGAATGGTGGGGAGGGTGCTACTTGAGATTTGGGAAGTGTTACAAAATATGACAAACACCTAAAGAAGGCCATAAAGTACCAATGCTGAAACATTGTCAATATAAAAGCATCTATGTATCTAAGTATACTTGAGAGATAAGTTAAAGATGAAACCAATGTAATGCCCAATTTGTCCCCGAATAATTTTACAGATCTAATAAACGTATGCAATGCATTACGGTTCAATGTGATTGTCATCCATTTTGATGCATTTATTCAGTCGGCAAGTTACTGACAAAGTTCAACATAGATGGTGGAAACTTTTTCTTTTATTCTGATTTTCAATTCTTGTATAGTGGCTGGTTTTGTCCCATACACCATGTTCTTTAGGACTTCCCACAGAATGAAATCTGGAGGAGTTGTCAGGTGATTTCACCAGCTATTTGATAGAAGCAAGTTGTCCTAGCCAAATTATCATCAAGCTAGTCTTGTACAATACAACCGTAAATTTTGGGACGATTCAGGCGTTACTTTTGGGACAGTCTGTATTATGAGCAACTGATATTTTCTAATTTCTGTACTCAATGTTTTAACCATAAGTCAAATAGATTCAAAGGAGCCTTGTTTGACTAAGCTCATGTGTTTGTTTTTTAGAGGATTGGGTGGCACCAATTTTTGTTTTTTGGGTGGCATCAATTTTCTGGTTTTGGGTGGCATGTCTGCAAAAAAATTTAGTCTTTGAGAGTAGCCTTCATATGAATTAAACAACTGAGAGAAAAAAAAATGAAAAAAATGAGAGAAGTCTTTGAGAAGAACTGACAAGAAACACCAGAAGAAGGAGAGATGAAAAAAAAATAAAGATTGAAAAACAGAACATAAGAAAAAGTCAAGAGAAATGAAAGGTACTTCAACTAATGTATCTTTTAGTTTTCCTCTCAAAAGCCAAGAAGAGGAATCTTTGGAAGATTTTAAAAGAACAAAAAATGATGAAAATAAAAAGGGAGAGAAAGATAGACAGAGATGAAAAAAGACTGCTAGGTGACACCCAAGATAAAATTGGTTTGATATGGGTTCCATTTTGTCTCTTTCTTTTCCCCTCGTCTTTCTTCTTTCCAGTCCTGGAGAAAAAGGAGGAATGATAGCGAAAGAAATCTTTGGAAGATTTTGCAAGAAAGGAGGATGAAATACAAAAAAGTGGAGAGAATGATATATAGAGATGAAAACGACTGGTAGGTGACACCCAAGATAAAACTGGTTTGATATAGGTTCCATCCTCTCTCTTTCGGCTTTCCAGTCCTGAGGGAAGTGATGTCAAACTGAGGGGTTAGCTTAAAATGGCTTCAGTGATGTTGTTAGTGATATTACTATA
>VCCN01007234.1:642217-656483 GCA_006491835.1 Architeuthis dux
CTTAGAGGCGACAAGCACCCAAAGTGGCATCACTCACTTTACTCTGTGTTATTTTACCCATAATTAGGGAGAGAGAAAGACTCATGTCTTTCCCAAGGGCATTAGTGCAGAGTGAACACAAACTGTCCCAGACGGAGTTTGAACTCAACTCGCCAAGTCCATTCTCTGTGTCATTAGTCACTCGGCCACCCCGCATCTCCAAGGAGGAAATAAAGAGAAACAAATTTTTGAAAAATCTGTCAAAAAAAGAAAAATTACCAAAACAATTAAAAAAGAATCACCACCAAAAAAACGTAAAAATAAATAAGAGAACAAAAAAAAGAAAAAAAAAGTTACGAGCACCGTAAAAGAATGGTGAAGTAATTAGGAGGTAATTAAACCAAGGTCAGTTCTTGTTCTTTTTGTCCCGTTCTTGCGTCAATGTGAAAAACAGCCGCACGTGCTAAAGACATAATCATTCTTTGGAGGGAACATCTCTTTGCTCATCTTCCGAAGTCGATCAGTCAGCAGAATTCTCAGAAACATGAAACCCTTGTTGGCACCACTAAGAATGCCAATGAGAACGAAACAATGCAAACCTGTTTTGTCTTTCTCAGTCAAAATGCAAAACTTGTTGAAACTCTTTGGAATTTATGCTTAGACTGACGGCATTGCCTCCCCCTCGTATTTGCAAGTTTCTGACGTTAAGTATCAAAACGTTCAAGACAATCCATATAAGGCACCGGTGCCAAAGATGCAGGGGAAAAAAATTCTAAAAATACACAAGTGGGAAAATATTTTGCAATTCTTTGTTGAACGCTGCATTTATTGCTATGTTCTATCGTTTGCAACAAAAGTTACAATGAATTATTATGTTCTCAGAAGAAAACTATTGGTGTACCCTATTAACAGCAGGCAATGGTAAACCATTATCGTAAATTAGCCTAAAATAGTAAACATTTAAAAAGGAAAAGATTTCTTTTTTTCTTTTTATTTCACATTTTTGGTAAGACATGCAAAATTGTATATGCAAAATTGTACACACAAAATTGTATATGCAAAATTGTACACACAAAATTGTACACACAAAATTGTACACACAAAATTGTATATGCAAAATTGTATATGCAAAATTCTACACACAAAATTGTATATGCAAAATTGTATATGCAAAATTGTACATGCAAAATTGTACACGCAAAATTGTACATGCAAAACTGTACACACAAAATTGTATGCACAAAATAGACAAAAAGTTTTGCTATCTTGTATTTGAAACGCAATAAAAAAAAGGCCGAGCTTAGCGAAGGAAAATTAACAATTTATACCATTTTCATTACAAGAATTACATTTTTAAAAAAAACAAGTTTAAATCTCACTTTGAAACTTGTAAAATATCCCTATGAAAGAGTTTGCTATTTTTGGTGCAAATTGTTGTGTAGATTTGTCTCTTTCATATAAACAGATAAATAGATTCACATTGTGACAAATCAGTAAAAGGGAGAAAAGAAATAGGTTGAGAATCTATGGCTACCAACTTTACATGGTCAACTGCTTTCATTACATTCTGCCAACAAGTATAACAGCAATTATGTATTCACTCATACCTCTGAGCTGTGTTCTGGTTGCAAAATCTGTGTGAATGTTACACGTTTTGCAACCAGTGCACAAAGGAAATTGATGTGTGCTTAAAAGGTTAATTACCTAAATGTAGTAATGAATGAGTTGTATGAATTTTGATTGAATCATTTCCACCAACTTTTATAATAATATGTGAATTGATGTATATTATTGTTATTAATTGGTATCGACATTGCATCACATAAATAAAAGAAATACTCATTAATGTTTTATTGAATGGAACAACAAACTGAACAAAGTAATTCAAAGCGTGGAATAAAATCTTAACTAATGCAATCATACTTGTATTATATTAAAACATGCCAATACAGTTTTATTGTCAAAATTATCTTGAAACAATTTCAAGTTTACATTTGCATAAGCATTCAGTGCGCAGATGCAATGTCGCAGGAAAACATATTTTGTGCATACTAACTACTAAACATGTGAGGGAACACCACCTCTGCCAAGAAAGTTGTCCAGAGGTTATATATTCACCCATATTGGTCTGTTTGTTTACACAATATCTCCAAAGGTTCTCAATGAATTTCAGTCACATTTTTGGAAAAGGTGGGTCATAGGCTAAGGAAGAATTGATTTCATTTTAGGATGGATCCAAGAATTTGTTTGTCTGTTTGTCCACACAATATCTCCAAAGGTTCTTAATGAATTTCAATGGCATTTTGTGAAAGGGTTACAATTAAATTTTGGGGGTGGACCCAGGAATTATTTGTTTATATCTTTATTGACAATGGCATTGATGGACTGATGCGGTCTCTGAGTGCTTCCTAGTTTTCAAAGTGATCCAATCACAATTCACGAAGAACTGGATACAGCAGAAATGTGTACCATAACCCTTTCAAGACGGCAACATGCTCTACAGACTCTCAAAGACTTTTATTGCTAATTGAAAATCAGATCCTTAAACGCCTTTACAATGAATGGCGACAATATCCATGAAAAAGACCCAATGACTTTTCTGGGCACTGACAGAATAACCAACTTCAAGACTATGACGAAGAGAACGAGAGAGTGTGAAAGGGGGAAAAGAACAACTTTTAGGGTCCTGCTATGCAGAGTAAAGTAAGGATCTATGCTTGAAAGGCACGGTCACTCCAAGAGACGGCTTTATTGTGACACGCACTCAATGGGCTTTGAAGTCTGTGTTTGTCGCTGAGCTGTCAGTAAATCTATTAGCTCAAAAGGCACGCTTGAATGATGTCGTTTCACTTGGGTCCGTATTGGATCATATTGATCTTTGATCTTCAGGAACGGAAACTGGCAGCTTCCTGATTATGCAATGATTTTTATCTGGATATTGCATTGAACCAGCAGATCAATTTAGCCACACTTCCTCAATTGACTTTTCGGATTTGTCATCATCATCATCATCATCACCATCATCATTATTATTGGGGTTTTTTTCCTATGTTGGTCAATATCATAAATATATTTTTTTCTATTATTATCTTTTTTTCTATTATTATCTTGTTTTGATCCCCCATCATTGTTATTGTTGTTATTTGCTATTTTAATTGTTTGGGCCAGGTTTGCTTTTATATTTTTAGATTAGGTATAAAAAAAAATGTGCAGAGAAGAAAAAGGTGTAATAAAACAAAAGAAAAACGATCCATTTGTAATTCTGAGAGTGTCATTCATCCAAAAGTAGACACTATTTTAATGAAATGAAGAATAGGAGAGCTCCGGTAGTATAAAAATATTTAGTTATAAATATAAAAAATACATACAAATATATTTATTAGGTTGTTACACATGAAATGTCATTTTCTTTACTTCATAGAGAATAATGTTAAAAATGAAAGATTTACTAATGTATTAGGTTGTTACACAAGAAATGTTTCTTTTTTACATCATAGAGAATAATGCTAATAAGTGAAATATATACTAATGTATTAGGTTGTTACATATGAAATGTCATTTTTTTTTACTTCATAGAGAATAATACTAAAAGTGAAAGATATACTAATGAATTAGGTAGTTACACAAGAAATATCCTTTCTTTTTTACACCGTAGAGAATAATGCTAAAAGTGCGAGATTTACTAATGTATTAGGTTGTTATACAATTATATTTTTAGATTTGATTTTTTTAAAAGTGCAGCAAAGAAAAAAGGTGTGAAAAAAAGAAAGAAAACCGATCCATATGCAACTTAACATATTATTCTGACCGGGGTTGCAAGATGTCTTTTGCCAAACAAGACCAAATCTGTATGGTCTTGGGACCAAATTAATATTACTTAACTCAGTAGATAAAATGTCACAGGTATGCTGGTATATAATATTACTTTCTGGAGTTGCACCACAGAGAAGTCCCTCATCCACCGTTTGTGAGGACGGAACACCAGAACTGTTGACCCAGGCCTTCTCAGATGGAATGGCAGGGCCAGAAGAAAGTCAGTCCCCAGAGATTCTGAACACTTGGGGACTGTCAGACCTTTACCTGACCGATAACATTTATCCCCCGCAAGTCTCTGGACCAGGCCAGTTGACCTGGCCAGATACCTTCACTCTGTCATCTTTGCTAGCAGGTAAGATAGAATTCAGATTGGTAGAAATGATTTTCAAATTTATAACTTGTCCAAATCATGATGATGATGATGTTCATCCTTCTCCTCCTCATCATCATCATTATTGTCATCCTCGTCGTCGTCATCATCATCATCATCATCATCAGCCTTTTAATGTCCATTGTTAGATATAGACCTTGCCCAAGATTCGCCAGACCACTCGATTGCCAATATTTTCTGAACTAAACTAAATCGTCATTCCATCTTATTTTTTGCCAAACACATTTTCGTATATGATCTCTGGGGATCAACGTTATGAGTTGTGATGTCCAGTGGTTGACTGACATTCTTGCAACATGACCAGCCCATTGCCATTTGAGTTTGCTAATGGTTTTTATGATATTTCTGACTCCTGTTTGTTCTCTAAAATACTGTGTTGTCTTGTGATCCCTCCATGTGATGTTAATCATGATCCTCTCCTGTGCTCGTTGCATGGTTGTTAGTTTGAGAGCCAATCTTTTGGTTAGCTTCCATGTTTCAGCTCCATAGGTGACTATCGGGAGGATAAATTAGTTGTAGACCTTTCTTTACCTTTAAGTGGAAGAGTCCATGGTTATAGACAGAGAAGCAAGAAAATCACACTGTTCATTATATAAGTAGCTTTCTGTCATTTTTACAATTGCTCATTGTTATTAGTATTAGCTGTCTTAGTATTTGATCTTTATGGCTATGAATATAATCAATTGCGATTTTATTATCTTTATTACACTTAGTCTTCTGTTTGTCCGTTATTATGGGCACTCACACATATGACAGGTTCTCTGTCAATTTCTCCATTGCTCTAAACAGGCTTCCTGTCATTCTTAACTTGATCCCCACCCCTTCCTGTATTAATCCATTACGTCCACACCTGCCACACCCAAAGCTTTATCATTTACTTTTCCCATAATGGACATTAAGGGACAGTTAAAAATAGCTGGCTTGGCCGGAGGACGCTGTGGCCAGTGGCTGGGGGGGACATGCATATCATGGAGTACAGTCATACATTGACTTATGCCTGACCAACTTACATCCGATCGCAGAGATACATCCCCAGCATAAAATGTATCAACTGCGGATGACAGGAATTTCAGTCATTGCAGTTCTATTGCTCAACTGCGAATGACGAAAACTTCCGTCACTTTATTGTTAGCTTGCTAAAGTGAACAAAGTGTGTACGTTATGATTGTTTCAAGTTCTCCAAATTGTAAATCAAGAAAGAGAAGATAAAAGGGCAGACACATTTGTTCCTTTCTCTTCAGAAAGGTACAGAAGTATGTACTATATAGAGGTTTAGGTAAATATGTATGTGTCATTGTATCTTATTTTGTGCAGTGCGTATACTTCACTTCATTCTATAATGACCGACAGATCTCGTTGCATCCATACTACCAGAAAGTAACCAGGACACAAGTAGATGCATGGCTGTATATTTTTACCTCTGTCAACAAACAAAATTGGTCAGAGGTTATGTATTCATCATGTTTGTCTGTCCATTTGTTTGTCCACACAATATCTCCAAAAGTTCTGAATGAATTTTAATGATATTTTATGAAAAGGTGGAACATAAGCCAAGGAAAGATCTATTAAATTTTGGGTGCGATCAAGGAATTTTCTGAGAGTTTCTCGGCTTTTTGGACATTTTTTCATCACATCATCAAACTCTGGCTGTGACAATTTGTGTTCGCTTCATACTTACTCCCTTTAGAAATGCCTGAATCCACTTCTCCCCAAAGCTATGGGTAAATAGCAGGGCAGTTGGAGCCCTTTAGCCCTGTAAGGCAGTCAATCTTGGGTGTCAGGCTAGCACCCTGACCTCGTAAAAAAACACAATTGCTACAAACAATAATTGGATCTCTATGGATCATTCAAGAAATGGAGACAATATCATGGCCTCATGTGTCGCATGACACAGGATTAACTGAGTCTGAGATTAGATTAAAAAAGTCATTTTGGAATAACCTTTTCTTACATTTTAAAATTAATTTTTTTGTGATATTTTTGTTTTCTTAATGGTGATAACATTTTAAAACATCTGAAAAGTCTATCTTGACTTGCCTGACACATAAAAGTAAGACATTTCTCCTCATCTTAATATTATGTTTCATTATACAGCTATATAGAATAATCTGTTAAAATTACATAATAAGTGTTATTGTAGTAAAAGTCAACATCATAAAGGAAAGATTCTCTCATTTGGAATCTTTCTTATGAAGATAGGTATTTTCTTGCTTAGATTTGCTGATAAAGACTAAAAATGATAAATAAAGATGAAACGCTCTTGCGCCAAAGGTGAGGGTGATCATTTCAATGTTGAAACTTGAAGCAAGTATTCAACAAAAATCACAATAAAAAAAAAGAATCTTCCGTCATCTCGGTTACCTCATCGTATAGTTTTGTTTTTGTTTTTTTACTTTTGTTTTAAGTACTTTAAGGAACTCAAGTAGTCAGTCCACAAAGTTCTTGCTCTTCAACATAAGATAGATCGACTGGGCATGTCTGATAATTGAGATCTCCTTATTACATATTTGTAGGAGTTTCCTTGCTCTTCTCAGCCCCCAAAAGGTGAGGTGTGGAATCGGGTTCACCTGTCATCCATCCCTCTTAGAGAGATTAGCTCATGTGTGACCCTTTGAAAGAGGAATTGTAGACAGGTGGAGATGTACCTTCAAGAAAATCTCCATCCCCGTAGAAGAAGCCGAGCTTATCAATGTACTTATCTAACAAACTATGTCAGCCTGACTGGCTGACTGACTGGCAGTTTGTCTGTCTCCTCCCCCAGCACCCCCAACCCCCCCCCGACCAACTACTTACATTTATCATGTTCTCATTCACACACCATGGGCATAGATATTTGTTCTTTGATATTTATACGTGGCTATTAGAGATTTCAAATGCATGCTGTTGAATAACCAACTACAGGAGAAAGAAAGGCTTTGGTTCTGTTTAGTATTTTTTTTCTTCATAATATCGCATTCCAAACCATGAATCATCTCCCTTATATTTTTTGCCTAATAAATTATATTGAATTTCGGACACTATTTTTTGTTATATTTCTGATGCACAACTTATCAAATCCAAAGGAGGTAAGTCCGACATTTTCTAGTTATTTATTTTTGTTTTACAAATCAAGTTTTATTGGTCATAAATGTTGAATTATATTATACCAACTAGTTAATCCCCATTAAAACGTCTGAAACAAAAATAAATAATCATTAGAAATGAAATGAAAAATAGCGTCCAAAATGCAAAATAATTTCTTAGACAAAATGATATAAGGGAGGTAATTCAGGGTTTGGAATGCAATATTTTGAAAAGGATACTGAACTGAAAGCCCAAGAAAGTAGGTTGACACAGTCTTACACACAAAATCTCTGAATATTTAGAAAGTATACATGATACAAAACAAACACATTCATAAACGCACACCCATTCACACATGCCCATTCATGCACACATATACACATAGATATATGACAGTGTATGAGGGTATGTGTAAATATATAGGAGGCCTGTCTGGAAAGTATCCAGCTATTTAATATTAAAGAAAAATTGCCTACCTAGGGGAGTGGTGCCTTAGTCCCCTTCAAAGTACTCCCCTTGGGACCTTGAACACTTATCACAGCATCCCTTCCATTTTTCGAAACAGTCTGCCAAGTCCTCTTTTGGGATTGCCATCAGCTGCCTCTTCATGTTCTTTTTAATCTTCACCACTGTCTGAAATCTCCTGCTTTTCAAGGGTGAAAAACCACAGGTCACAAGGGGCCAAACCTGGATGGGGTGTGGCTGACAGATCTGGGTGATGTGAGGGTTTGCTAAAAAAAACCTGCAGGAGACTTGAAGAATTACTCACTCAGTCATTGTGAATATGATGGTCACACAATATACAAGCTCACTCAATGGTGTCTCACTGCCAAATGAGTAACCCCATGGGAGAGTATCGGTTCACACATGTGTAGCAAGGTCCTTTCTGATTGGTTGCCAAGTTAGATCAAGGCTGCACCACCGGTTCTTGAGATATTCAAAATGGACAAAAACTTTCCAGATAGACCTTGTATATACACGTGCATCTCAAAAAATTAGAATATTGTGGAAGAGTTCAATATTTTTGTCAGTTATTTCAGAAAGTGAAAATTGTATATATATTTTAGACTTATTACATGTAAACTAAAATGTTTCAAGAATTTTTTATTTTAATTTTGATAATTACGGCTCAAAAAACAGAAAAAAACGTATCTCTAAAATTTTAGAATATTCCATTTTGAGTTTGAGTAAAATAACTAATTTATGCAGTATAAACACCATGAATCTCTCAGTCTGGTTCAGTACACACAGCCACAATGATGGGGAAGACAGCTGACTTGACAGTTGTCCAGAAGACACTCATTGACACCTTCCACAAGGAGGGTAAGCCACAGAAGGTCATTGTTGAAAGGGCTGGCCGTTCACAGAGTACTGCATCAAAACATATTCATGGAAAGTTAACTGGAAGGGAAAAGTGTGGTAGGAAAAGGTGCACAAGCAAGAGGGATGACAGCAGCATTGAGAGGATTGTCAAACAAAGCTGATTCAAGAACTTGGGGGAGCTTCACAAGGAGTGGACAGAGGCTGGAATCAGTGCATCAAGAGCCACCAAGCACAGACATGTCCAGGAAATGGGCTACAGACATTCCTAGTGTCAAGCCGTCAGAAGTGTGTTACCTGGACTAAGGAAAAGAACTGAACCGTTGCTCAGTGGTCCAAAGTCCTCTTTTCAGATGAAAATAAATTTTGCATTTCATTTGGAAATCTAGGTCCCAGAGTCTGGTAGAAGAGTGGAGTGGCACATAATCCAAGTTGCTTGAAATCCAGTGTGAATTTTCCACAGTCAACCATGTCATCTGCTGGTGTTGGTCCACTGTGTTTTATCAAATCCAAAGTCAACACAACCGTCTACCAGGAGATTTTAGAGCTGACAAGCTTTATGGAGATGCTGATTTCCTTTTCCAGCAGGACTTGGCACCTGCCCACAATGCCAAAACTACTAGTAACTGGTTTGCTGACCATGGTATTACTGTGCTTCATTGGCCAGCCAACTCGCCTGACCTGAAACCCATAGAGAATCTATGGGGTATTGTCAAGAGGAAGATGGGAGACACCAAACCCAACAATAGACGAGCTGAAGGCCACTATCAAAGCTACCTGGGCTTCCATAACACCTCAGCAGTGCCACAGGCTGATCACCTGCATGCCACACCACATTGATGCAGTAATTCGTGCAAAAGGAGCCCCGACCAAGTATTGAGTGCATAAATGAACATACTTTTCAGAAGTTCGATGTTCCTGTATTATAAATCCTTTTGAGATAGTGGATTTTTGATTTTCATGAGCTGTAAGCCGTAATCATCATAATTAAAACAAAAAAAGGCTTGAAATATTTCACTTTATATATAATGAATATATGAAAATTTCACTTTTTGAATTAAATTATGGAAAAAAATGAACTTTTCCACAATATTCTAATTTTTTTAGATACATACCATGACATTTTTTAAAATATTTATTATGGAATCCGCTACAGATTGACAGTCTGTTTCATTGCTGTCTGCAACTTATCAAGCAAATGGGATAAAACCAAACATTATTTTTTTAATTTTTGTTGTTTTTCACTTTCATCTCTTTATATTTATTATTTTTATCTACCTTTATCCAGCATTAATTTATTTTATTTATTGATTAAAAAATAGAAGTAGTTATTGGTATTATTAACAAGTTAAAACTTGTGGCAATTTGTCTTCAAATCTGTGTTATACATGGATGTTTTTGTATACATTTGACTTCCTGTGTCCATGGTCTAGGATTACGTTTGCTTGCATTTTAGATACTCATATTAAACATTTCATATAATTTAATTTTATCTATTTTAATAGTTTATATTTAAATTTTTAATATAATACATATTTAAAAGTGGACTAAGGTTTTATTTAAATTAACCGTTTTAAAAAAAAAAGAATGTGTCTCTGGATGCATATTCAGAATTGAATTTGTTAACTAGACATTTGGAAAAGGTCTAAGAATGTGTATGCTAAAGAGACAACTGGTTTGATAAGATTAAAGTAGCTTGTTGTGGTTTTGTTCTTATGTTGAATATGTATTTTATTTATGGTTTAAATGGTTTGTTGTGGGTGTCCTTAGGTGCATTTAGCTTAGAAACTAAATTAAAACATGAAAGTTAAAATTGAAAGTAAAATGAAAACTAAAATTCATAAAGAACGAAAATTATATTATCTTCAATTTTTCTTTCAAGCATAGTGCACATCTTTTTGTGATGTTGCTGTATAGATATACTCTGGAAATTATGTTCCAGTTTATGACTAGGTTCTTGCCTTCTTCTTTTAATTTCCATATGTATTGTGATAATGTAGTTGATTTTTTATATTCAGTGTTATTGAATGTCATATGAAGGGAAAGCACATGAAGAAATGCTGTTTTGTAGATCAGTGAAGACCATCATGAATGGAGAATCACTCTCTGAAGAGCTCAAGATGTATCTTATGACCAATAATATCCCATTAGTGCTTGTGCAACAGATGGGGCAGCATCAATGACAGAATGCCATGTTGGATGTATTGCATTCATGAAAAAGGAAATTCCTAGTCTTTTTGCAATTCATTGTGCTATTCATCGTCAGCATTTTGTTGCTAAAAAGCTTAGTCTGCACCTCCATTCAACTCTTTCTGTTACAATTTCGATAGTTAACAAGATTAAAGCACATTCATTAAATAGCAGATTATTCCGCCAACTGTGTCAATATAACAAAGAGTAATTTGTATGCTGGCTCCCCAAAGGTTCATGCTTAAAGTGTTTTTTTAAAAACTTATTCGATAATCTGTTGAATTATGACAGAAAATTCTTCATCTGCATGGAGATACATCATATGTAATTGACATTTATGATAAAATATGTTAAATTTGCAGCTTCAAGGTGACAATTTCAATTTATTGAAGGCCAAAACTGCTGTATCCACTTTCATCAGAAAGCTGGATTTGTTCAAAATGAAATATTGGCAGAAGATTGTTATTCCAGGCAAGATTTGGAAGAATACTGTATGTATCTGCAGTCACTGAAAAATGATTTTGAGAAGTGCTTTGAAGATCTGATTGATATGAATATTCCTGTTATGAATCCATTGATTTGGAAAGGTTGAAGAACAAGAAATCTACTTGCAGGAAGAAATCACTGAGCTGCAGAATGATGAAGAAGCGAAACAAATCTTTGATTGCAGAGGATATCATGAAATGTGGCTGCACCAGCTTGGGAAATTTCCTGTTCTTTGGAAAAAAGCAAAACTGCTTTTTATTGCTTTTCCCTCTTCTTACCTTATAGAATGGGGATTCAGTGCAGTGAGCCATATACTTATGAAGAAAAGGAACTGCTTGGATATTGTTAGTCGTGGTGACTTGAGACTATTTATCCAAGCTCGAGCCAGACATTGCTACACTTGTTAAAAATCATCAAGCTCAAGGTTCATACTAGTAGTAAAAATGTATGTTGCATGTACTTTTTAAATAATTTACTTTTTAATAAACCTTTTAAATTGCCTTTCAGCCACAATTAATTTGATAATGAGCACCGATTAGAAATTCATTGATATACTTATTATAACATTTTCCTTAATAAAACCTTTGAACTGAATTTTGGTGTTTTTCTTTATAATAACAGGTTACCACATGTATCTAAAATAAATATGCTGAGTACAGGGGGGGAGGGGCATTGACATGTAGCTAGGTATCATAGGGGGTGTTGGGCTGAAAAAGGTTGAGAAACACTGATATATAACATTATTCTTTAGCCATTTTTGTTGCAGTGGGCATGTATTTTTGTTTCAGCAATTGCATAGGTTACTTTGGTTGTTTTATGTGTTATTTATTATGTTTTTTTTATTATTTGTTCTATGTTATCTGTGCATGAATATCTAACCTTTACTGTTTTACTGTTGTTTCTGTTGAATATAGGATGTAGTATATTTGTTTGGGGAAAATGTTTGTCTATTATATTTTTCCTATATTTGTTGATGTATTTTTATTATATGGTGGATTAAACCATATTATATTCTTTTTTCTTTTTTTTTAATTATTTTTGTTGATTTGGGATGTGTATTTTATTTCTGTTTTAAAGCCACTGTTTTTTAGGGCTGTTTTAGCTTTTGATGTTGGATACTGATGTATTTGCTGAATTATTTGATATTCTTTTACTTATGGTTTTTGATATCTCTTTTAGTATATTTGGTTGGTGGGCTTTGTTTATATAAAGTGGAATGTTATTATCTTTTCTATAAGTGTTGTAAATATTTAGATTTAGTTATGTCTAAAAAATTAACCTCTTTTAGCTGGGTAGTTATGTTTATATAAAATTCTATATTTTTTAATGTTTTTATGATTTTTTTCCTTATTTTGTCTGCGTTTTGTTTCATTTGACTTCTGTGTAAAATCAAAGCATCATCTCTCTACAGTCCAATGTCTTTTTCTCCTAGTATATCTGATAGATTATGTAACATTAGTATACCTAGTATTAGTATATATTTTTAGTTTTTCAAAATTCACCCAAAAGAAATTTCTTTAAGGGTGGGGGTCCAGTTTACAATGTAAGTTTATGCTAAATTGGTCCCTTAGTTTGTGTCCGGCAGCATTTATGCTTGTTTTTTTAAAGACATTTTAGTGATACAACAAAAGGTGAGAGAAGTAACTCATTCATTGATCACTCCTTTATCTAATTTATTTAATTGATCACCCTGAACAAGGCATGCTGCCAAAGATGTTGGTCATGTGACAGTTTCTATTGAGTGACTAAACAGACCTGTTTCTCTTAGTTTCACCATAACAGAAAGAATTTAACTGTCAGTTATTCCTGAAAAATCTGACTTCACATCAGGGATTGTTCTTACTTTGACTGTTTTTATTCTGTTTAATTTATTCATTTCCTCATTTTTTCTATCTGTATTTGGAAAGTCCTGTCTCAGACACATGACAGGCACCCCCTAGCATTTGGTGCCCTGGGTGACTGCCTGTGTTGTTGGTACCTGTTCATGACTCACATCTTCTTTAAAAAACCTATACATTGCATCTCCTAAAATCATGATTGCGAAATAAAGCGACGCATAATGATAGGTTGGAAAGCATTCAGAATAGAGACATTTTGAAAAGCACCCTGCCAATGTGCTTAAAGCATAAAGTATACAATGGTTGTATAATACCAGCTATGACTTATGGAGACGCAACATGGAAATTAACAAAAAGAGGCTGAAAACCAACTTAGAATAGCACAGAGAGCCATGGAAAGAGCAATGCTAGGGATAACTCTAAAAGTTAGAAAAAGATCAACATGGATAAGAGGAAGGACAAGAGTGAAGGATATTATACAAATAATTAAGCAGCAAAAGTGGAGATGGGCTGGTCGCCTAGCAAGAAGATATGATAATAGATGGGCGAAAAGACTAACCGATTGGTACCCATGGGACTGTAAACACAGTAGGAAAAGACCAGACACAAGATGGAGGAACGAGATAGAAAAGCTTGCCGGTAAGACGTGGCAGAGGTTAGCGCACTCTAGGTCGTCATGGAAGGAGATGAGAAATTGCATGTCCTACTGTCTCAGACACATGACGGGCACCCCCTAGCATTTGGCGCCCTGGGCGACTGCCTGTGTTGTCGGTACCTGTTCATGACTCACCTCTTCTCCTGAAAAACCTATAAATTGCATGTCAGTCTAAGATGCACTTAAAAAACTCACTTCTGGATGAGTGCATATTGCAAGTAATTTACATCTTCCAAAATCAGTGCTTGGCTTTTCTGAAAGAAGAGCGTTTTGCCGGTGAGGCCCATAAAACAGATTGCCTGCTGCAGGTTATCTGATTTTATTTACTTTGAAAACAACTCATTTCTCTCTTCTTTTAATCAGTTGGAATCTCTACCTGGTTTTTCTGAGTCATAACAACATCAACCTTTTTTTTATTCAAGATAACATAAGGCATTAGGGAATCACATTATATATTACCTTCATTTACTGGATTATTTTACCCCAGTCTGCACAGACATTTTATAGTTTCAAGTATCCAAGTACACA
>VCCN01007234.1:667599-677831 GCA_006491835.1 Architeuthis dux
GATGAAGTATTGTAACCCATTGTGTTCCTCTTGACTATTTCTCTTACCTTCATTTTAATTTCTTTGAGTTGTTTTTATTACAATTCAACTTGGGCCATTACTCTACAGCTGTAAGCAAAAATAAAGATGTAAGTAAATAGTATTAAAAATTAATATAATGGGTTACAATACTCATGGGCATATGAGAGAGAGGAGCTACTGCCCCCCCCCCAACCCAAATTAGCGCAAAACTGTGTGGAAAATTCGGGCAATTGGTAGGCAGAAAACAATATTTCTTTAAAGTTGCATGATTTGTACTGACGGTGCATTGTCGATTGATATAAAAGACATTTTATTTGAAATTAGCACTTGTGTTTCTTGTAAATCAAGCCCCCTGCCCCCATGTGCCCATGACAATACGTCATCTAATAACAAAAAGAAATAATAAAATAATTGCATGTATTTTCCTGATGACATGTCCCGTTTGGCATCCACCCAGGTTTTGATCCTCCCACCCTCCTTAGAATGTTAGTGAAGTCAAACCTTACTACCACTTGGGCAGCAAAGGTGTGGCATCTAAAATAAACTGTGTGAAGTACGAGCCTTTTCAATGTGTCTCTTGGTGCCTTCCCATATGGCTTTGTGATTCCGTTCAGCACGCTGTTTTGACATCGCACTCACGATTACGCGTCTCGATTGTCAAAACAATTTACAAAAGGAAGTTGTTCTGCCATAGGGTGGGTCACCATGTCCTTCTGGAAATGAGGAATCTGACTTTTATCTAATTTCAAGACAGGAATTTCTCTGGTACTTGTGTTGTTGCTATCAAAAGTTTTGGAATTACTTGTACCTGTGATGTCGAAAATGACGACTGTTTTACTAATTATACAGGATTAATCATACATGCTGTTACTTTTCAACAAAGAAATTTTAAGAAGTATTGCCTGTTCTCTTTCCACCTTTCATATTGAGTGAGTTGGGGGTTACTGTACTTTTCTTTTAAGATGTTTTGCCTGTTCTCTTTCCACCTTTCACATTGAGTGAGTTGGGGGTTATTGTGCTTCTCTTTTAAGAAGTCTTGCCTGTTCTCTTTCCACCTTTCACATTGAGTGAGTTGGGTGTTATTGTGATTCTCTTTTAAGAAGTCTTGCTTGTTCTCTTTCCACATTTCACATTGAGTGAGTTGGGGGTTACCATGCTTCTTTTTAAGAAGTCTTGCCTGTTCTCTTTCCACCTTTCACATTGAGTGAGTTAGGGGTTATTGTGCTTCTCTTTTAAGAAGTCTTGCCTGTTCCCTTTCCACCTTTCACATTGAGTGAGTTGGGGGTTACCATGCTTCTCTTTTAAGAAGTCTTGCCTGTTCTCTTTCCACCTTTCACATTGAGTGAGTTGGGTGTTATTGTGATTCTCTTTTAAGAAGTCTTGCTTGTTCTCTTTCCACATTTCACATTGAGTTGCCATGCTATTGGAGCGTGGGCTAGTGTGCAGCAGTGACTGGCTGGAGAGAGAAGGGGAAGGAAGGAAGCAAGTTGAATATGGGGAACTTTAGATTCTGAAAACCTCTTTCAGCATTTCAAAAAGGACAAAAATGATCTGGGCAATTTCTAGGCTTGGGTCTCTTTGTGAGCAATGGTTGATATTTCTTCTTCTTTCAACTGCAATAGCCAAAAGACTTGACATTTTCAATTGAAAATGGTTGGACAGCATCTCTCGGGATGTCCTGGCACAACAAAGATGTGTTATGAAGGACACAGCAGAAACCACTGAGCGAGCAGGTGGAGTCTTGACACCTGCGATTCCTTGGGTACATACTGAGGATGGACGAGTTTCACCTGCTAGTCACTCACTAGACTGGCTACCAGCCTGTGGAAGATGGCAGCATGGATGGCTCAAAAGAACCCTGAGAGCCACACTAGTGTAGGATCTCAGAAGTAGAGGCTCGACCTGATGGGGGCTAGGACCCTATCCATGGACCATGATAAATAATAGAAAGTTGTTGCCCGATGCCCCGAACAGGATAGGAGGACCTAATTAATGATAGCCTCAAAAGCCATTCTAATTAGAGCAGCAATGGGAATCAGTTTTGAATATACCTATATATAAGTGAAAACCATCTGTTTGTCTGTCACACCATAGAGACCACCTAAACAATTTAGGTGGTTTCTATGGTGTGACAGACAAACAAGTGGCACAGCCGAACCAAATTTTGCATGCATAATTAATGGATGCAGGAGAATGTTTTAAATTAAAAAGTTTTGAGATTTTTGGACAAAAATTATTTTTGATTTTTTATCCTCCCCAGATATTTAAACTGAATGTGATCCAAGAGTTGATAATGGTGATGATTTTTCAAATAAGGTATGATTCAATAAATACCTAGTTCAAATCCATGATCTCTTATCTCAGGTAGGAATAAACAGAATACTATTATAGATTCTATGTTAAAAAGATTAGGCCTCCTACAGGAACTAGCTGGAAAATCCCAGGCAGGTTTTCAGCTAGAGATGCAATAAATCATGTTTACAATTTGGACTCTAAAAAACTATATATAACAGCAAGATTTAATTTAAGGCTATGAGAAGTGGTGGATTAACCTTTAGGCTGAGTAGAGTTAAGCCTAGAGGCCTGGAAGAGG
The DNA here is from genome assembly GCA_006491835.1 of Architeuthis dux. Classification (NCBI taxonomy): domain Eukaryota; kingdom Metazoa; phylum Mollusca; class Cephalopoda; order Oegopsida; family Architeuthidae; genus Architeuthis; species Architeuthis dux. The sequence continues at coordinate 670,214 of VCCN01007234.1, forward strand.
GGGTGCCGTGTGGAAAAAGAGATTTAATTGAGTGTACACATTAGTATTTTGGATGATATTTTAGTACTTTTGGATTTTTTGGATTTTTCATGTCTAGAATATTACAAATACTATTTTGTTTTCTAAAGTGAAAAATAAATGAATAAAAGAGCTGTAATCATATCATATAACTTTATGATATATGTAGTACATTATACATAGTTTTTAATAAACTCACACAATATTTAGTATATTTGAGCTATATTTAGATATAAAAATTAACACTTCACCAATATTACCTGATGACCAATGTAGCGTCTTGACAAAAATTTTAAATATTTGTATTTGCCGTTTGACTTTGTTATTACATTACAAAAAAGCTGGATGCCAATAGACATATTAAAAACTTGAAAAATAAACACTCCGCTTTCAAAACATATCATCCAAATCTCTACCATTTAAAACACTTAATATCCACTTAATTTAATTGTTAATCACTAAACCTGCCCACAACCAAACATGCACTATATATAACAGACAATTTCTTGTATCTCCATCAATTTTTCTGAAGAAGCCAGAATGAACTGTCAAAACCTCAAAACAAAAAAGAAATTTTATTTGTATACAACAAGGTCTTCTGATTTGGCATTTCAATCTAATAGTACATAGTAGTCTATTCAATGAAGGGGGGGGGGTCTTACCACAGCTCATCCCAGGGGCCCAGGTTGTAGATAATCCATCACAGCCTATGAGCTGGTATCAACAAGGAAATTTGGCATTAAACCTTGTTGAAATCTGACCAAAACATAGTTTCTCTTTTGAGCATTTAAACTTTAGCATTTTTGTTTATCTATTGCTCATCACAGGTTCCAGTCCGTAACTGTAGACTCTCATATGATATGTTATGTAACTTGGTTTATCCTTTTATTTAATAACTAGTTAATCCCCATGAAAAAAAAATTCCCGGATAGACAGGTTTCCCCCCATAGTTTGAAAGTAGAGTGTTCCTATAGAAGCGTTTTGTAAGCTGAAATGGCATAAAGTGAAGTAGCAATTATATGAGAAAATCTTTTGAGTATCCCCAGACCCCCCAAAATTGTCATGCTGAGTCATTGGAGGTTATGGTAAATGGGGTACAGGAGACTGGAGTGTAGGGAGAGAGTGTGCACTGCCTCTACAATGGCTTGCTGCAAAACAAAAGCTGAATGCTATTTTTCAGTTTTCACCTTTTTTCAAAAGCAAGGACGACCTGTATTTGAATTCTATTAGAGGTTTTGTTTTTTTAGAAAGAAAACTATAAACCTTGTCAAGTGGAAGAGACCATGGTTACGGACTGATAACCAAGAAAATCACACTGTTCATTATATAAGTTGATTACTTTGTCAGAATTTGGGGATTATTCGTTGGTCTCTGAAATCAAAGATATTGACATGTATTGAAGCATGGAATTCCTGAAGTCAAGATCTGTCTGCTGACCAGTCAAGTGAAATCGAACGTGTTGTAGATTCTCAGAAGCATGGAATTATGGGAGATGGTAAGTGTCTTACGGCTCCTGAAGCAGAGGTAATATTAGAGTTGGAGATTTTCCTGACCTTTGAAGCCGATCTTTACTTAGAGAAATTCCTCAGCAGCATAATTATTTCTTTTTTTTTTCTGCTTTTATTTCATTCTCCTGAATTCTGACGAGTAACAAGAGTTCAAATCTCAAAACCAGTGATGTAGTTAGAGATCTGGGGGGTCAGGAGGGTGGTGTCTTGGCTCCTTGAGGGGCCCCCTAAAATATTTAGTGATATTTGATGAGAATGGAAAATTTGCAATAAATACACATATCACATAATTGGTGAAAAACAACCTTGACTCTTAAAGTCCTACAGAGCATGAGCCCACACGTAAACAAACATGGCTGAAAATCCTAAAGAGCACAAGGCCGCACAAGTCTTTATTGCAATACTGCCAATTTTCACAACAATCTACCCACAAGTAAAGGCACTATAAACATTTGAATGAACAAACCCATTTTTAGCTATTTTCTGCTCAATCATTACAGGACCAGGCTTTTGACTTAGAAAATTTTCAACGGGATGTTAAGAGTTAAAGGCTGAATTATTATTAATGAAATTCGGATATGTACAAATATATCCTTGTTATTGTATAAGTAGAAATGCTGTAGGTGAACTATATTTTATAAAGCTTTTTGGGGCCCCCCTTGATCAGGGGCCTCAGGGGGGCTTTTTCAAATAGACCCCCTTCTCCCCATCAGCTATGCATCTGATGCAAATGCTGGTAAATGAAACATCGAGGGAGTTACCTGTGGTAAGAGGTTGGCAATTACTGCACATCTAGCAATTTTTTTGTAAGACAAACCTGGCATTTAGCAACGGCAAGAGAATTTGATGATAAACCCAAGTCTAATATTATGATTGTCTGTTTCTTTTGCAGAACATCGCCCCTCTTATTGATCTTGGCAAATAAACGCAAAGAAAAACAGTGTCTGCAAGAGCTGCTCGTCTCCGCACATAAACAACAATCAGTTCCTATTGTCAACAATAGCTTTATTACACTGACACATACAACTCTTACGATGCTCTTGCCAGACACATGAATCAGTAAACGGCGCCACCAATGCTGGGTCTGATGGCTCTGTCAGAAGTTGGGGCGGGGTCAGGCAGACAGACAATGGGGTCGGGTCGGTCAGATTAGAGTCGGGCTTCTTATGGAATGAAGAGTTAGGTATCCATGAGAGACTAACAAAACATCCACTGTATCCACCACATCTCACATTTGAATTGGTAATCCTTGCATGGTCTGTGCTACCATCTAGACTAATCCATATAACATTTGACCTTGCAAATTATGCCATAAAAAATGGTTTCCACACAACAAATCAATTCTGATTATTCGCTTTATTTTTTTCCATTTCACTTCCTTCGTGAAATGTCCGTATAATGTTGTTCCTATTCAAATTTAATACAGGAATTTCATTTTTTATTTGTCTGTCTTTTCTCACATACCAACAACTATATATACAGGTCTGGTTAGTCACTGAATAGAAACCAATGTCATTTGGCAGCATGCTGTGTTGGGGGTGATCAATTAAAAAATTGAAAAATGGGGTGATCAATGCGAATGGTGCAATGGTTAAATGCGTGGGCAATAGAATTGGCAAAAGGAGACCAACCTGTGGTCAACACTGTTTACATTCACTTTGCACTAATGCCTTTGGGAAAGGCATGAACCCATTTCTTCTCCCCCAAGCTATAGGCAAAATAACAGGGCAGAATGTCTAGAAGGACAGGTCTGAATTTAAAACCAGGAGTGGAATCCACTCATTCCCACAGCTATTGGTAAAAATAACAAAAATAGTGAATAAAAAATAGGGCTGGGGCTGGGGCTTGGGCTTGCAATCCCATCCTGTTAAAACAACTTGCTAAAGATGATCAGCATATAAGCTGAAGGACCGTTTGGATTCAGGATTCAGGATTCTTAGTTTTACCAGTAATTTCCAAAGTGTGTGCCGTGGCTCCCTGGGTTAGCTCTCAGGTGTGTCACTGTATATTCAAAAATTGTAATAATTCCAGATAATCATAATTCATTATGCTGATATACGGATATATCTGATAGGAAGCTACGTCCAAGATTTGAGAATCTGTGTGGCGAACAACAGGCTCACCAATCCTACTAGTAATAAGTATGATTAATAATTTAAAGGGGAAAGAAATATATAACATTTATCAATTTCAATTTCATGATGCACTTGACTGACCTCACCACCACATGAACATAATTGCAAATGTTTAGTATTTTCTGAATTAGGGTGAAAAGATCCTTATACACTAAGGACATCATGATTCGAAAAAGGTTGGGAATCACTTCTATGTATTGTATTAGAATCTTTATTAGTACTTATTCAAATCTTGAGTCAGGGCCACATTTGAATTAGAGAGAAAGTTTCTGTATATAGACTACAATAGTTGATATGGCATAGGAAAGCTAGTCTAAGCACCTAAATAACAAATTCATAAACCCATTAGTGGCATAGTAGTCTTATAAGGGTGAATAAATAAGTTTGTAGCCTGACACATAATTATTAGCTGAATATTTATCAGAAATCTTCACTGTATAATGTTTGATCTATGTGATTAATATACCCGTCCCCCCTGAATTAAATGCATTGACAAGGAAGGACATTATACTGAAAAATAAATATTTGCTGTATAAAATAAATGATTTTTTCATCATTAGGCTACAGACTTATTTATGTACCCAAATAAGTTGTTCAAATTTTTCATATGAAGTATAATCATTGTTATTGATTTTTGAAAACAAGTAAAAAACAGGTCAGTTTAGTCACTCAATAGAAACTGTCATGTGAGCAACAACTTTTAGCAGCATGCCATGTTGGGGGTGATCAATTAGAAAATTGAAAAAAATGGGTGATCAATGAATAAGTTACTTCTCTAGCCCTTTGTTGGATCACTAAAAATTCTGAATTTTCAAAAAACAAACTGGAACGCTGCCAGACAGAAACTAAGTGACCACTTTATCATAAACTTTCATTGTAAATTGAACCCACCCTAAAAACTTATTTTGGGAGGCAATAAAAATAAAAACAAAACGTTTTTTCCAGACATAATAAAGGATAAATGTTTAAATTTTCAGCCCTCTAGCTCCAGTGGTGCATGTCATCACATTCATAGATAGGTTTCTTCAGTTTTTAAGTGAGTTTGGCTATGTTGACCTATGTTGACAGTTTTGGTTGACGGCTTCTAATATATATATATATATATATATATATATATGAGTTTTTTCATAATGCTCTCAAGTGTGTTTTGCTCATTTCCATTTGAGAATTCTTTCAGAATCTTCTCGGAAGGGCAAACATCAAAATCCTTTCATCAATTATAAGACAACGAAAACGCATGTTCTCTCCTCTATAACGCATGATATGAATCTCAAATCATTTGCATTTTGGAGATAACTTAGCCACGAGGAGATTTACTGCACGTTCCACGTCCAATTGAAACATTAAAGCTCTCGTTCTATCTTAATCAAAATAAAGACAAAAAAACATCCACAAGATCACACATTATCGAAAAGGTGGAAAATATGAGAGAAAATTAGAAAGACATAGGTAAATGTATATTTGATAAGTGATGTTGAAAACACTATTTTTTTCTGTATTTCTGTTTTGTTCCTGCAACGAATTAGTCCTGAGGACAGACAAAGAATTCATAATTGATAAATGGAACCGTCACTCTTTGTGACAAATCATTACAGCAGCGTTGGGAAATATCTAATTCCTGAGATTTTTTTCAGACATCAGTTCCTAAGATTTGCTTGACAATCTGCAAGAAGGTGAAAAACATGGAATAGTTTTGAATATTTAATAACAGCCTAGCAAGGTCATCTTGGCTAAGTGGTAGTGTGCTCAGCTCCGGTTCAGGGGGTTGTGGGTACAATTAATGGTACTCAATAGCTCTCAGCTAAGCACTCAGCATAAAGAGTAGGATTAAGGCAGCTTGTAGAGGGATGGTCTCAATCCGGCTATCCCACCCAAGACTCACCTGTGAAACTATGCCCCTATGACACAGTACAGGGGACCAAAAACCTTGTATTCAGTTACAGGACTATGGACTAAGCAAGGACACCTTCAAATCAAACTTCATTGGTAAATCTTGTTTACCATATTTTCCAGCAGCCTCAAGGACACCCCCCCCCCCAATTTGGACATGCAAAAGTTAGAAAAAATAGTGGGTGAGTGTTTGATGATGATAATCTTGAAACTAGAAGATTTACCAGTAACCCTTTTTGTAGTAATATGACCCTATAGATAGATAGATAGAATAAGTTTAAATGAATATATTTAAAATCATGCAGTGTATATAACATGTGTTTGTAAGTCCAGGAATTAGGATGAGGGCTATATTAACAAATGGTAAACAAAATGAATTGTTTTATTTGATTGAAATTGAAAAGTAAGGAATGTTATTAAAATGAAGGTTTTGTTTTGTTAAAATAACAAACAAAAAAATTACAGACTGAATCCTGATTATGCATGTATAAGAATTTAGAATAACAATAAAAAGTACAGGACTATGAACGATAGATTAAGCAAGGTCACCTTGGCATTGTCCAGATCAATGGGAATTGTTGCTTCAAATGAAACTTCATTGATAAATTTTGTTTACCATATTTTCCAGCATCCCTGGCTTCAAGTACACCCCCGTAAAAGTTTTAAAAAATAGTGGGTGAGTGTTTGATGATGATAATCTTGAAATTATAAGATTCACCAATAAACACTATCATAGTTTTATTTCTTTTGTCATTTGATAATGTTCTCTTAAAGTCTAGGCCATTTGAGGAGAGTGAAAGTACCAGTAATATACATCATCTAAATTACTACTAGTCCATTGGCTCATCTACTGTAGTATACCGATATGGAAAATAACTTTTGATTACATATTTTCTTTTATTATTTATGATACTGTTGTTTATTTACTATTTAAAACTAAGTATAATTTATAGACTTCATTCAGAAGTCATATACTGGAATTCAGATTACTGTCTCGCATAGATTACTTTCCTGTGCGGTTATGATAGGCCTAGGAATACAGTAACCTTTGGTCTGTAGGACACAATATCTCAAAAATATCCAGATAGAAATAGAGAACATTAGCAACTTCAGAGTGCCAATAGATTTCAGGCACTGTGGAATAGCGACAGTGACATAGAGGAAAAGAGTAATAGTCTGACAAATATAATTAAGGAAGCATCAGAGATGGTAGATGATACAAATGTAAACAATAATACAGGGAAATACTCTAAAGCAACGTTAAAACTAATCAAACAGAGAAGAAATATGGAGATAGAGACTAAAGAGGATGAAAACAAAAAAGCAGAACTTAACAAATTAATAAATAAAAGGATAGTAGAGGCCATCAAAAAGGGGAAGTTTAAAACACACCCGATCCACAGAAAGAATAAAAACGGCAAAATTATCAAAAATAGGGACAAACTGACAAAAGTAACAGAAGAATACTATGAAAATGTGTATGCCTCCAGAATAGAAATACCAGAAACTAATAATCCTATAGATACTAGTGATATCCCAGACATAACAGTTAACAAAGTAGTGTCCACATTATGAAATATGAAACTGGGTAAAGCCCCAGGTGAGGAGAGCATAACGACAGACCTTCTAAAAGATGCAGGAGAGACCTTTCACAAAGGACTAGCACAGCTATTCACACAATTCTTAAGAGAGAGAAAAGTTCCCAAAAACTTCTGTCTAGGAATAGTAATCTTACTCCACAAGAAAGGAGATAAGCATGACCTTGGTAATTACTACCCTATCACACTATTACCTAACATATATAAACTATTCATAAAATAATCACAAGCAGATTAACATGCACCATAGATGAAAAGCAACCACGCGAGCAAACAGGCTTCAGAAACGGCTACTAAACAATAGATCACCTACATGCAATAAATCAACTAATCAAAACGTCACTAGAATACAACAAATCACTTTGTTTGGCCTTTGTGGATTATGAGAAATGATTTGACTTGGTAGAACACACAGCAATCTTCAACACAATGCGTGAACAAGGCCTTAACAAGAATTACATACAAATTA
>VCCN01007234.1:703780-723449 GCA_006491835.1 Architeuthis dux
GGGTTCTATCTCCGCAGGGAGCTCATTTCTTTATTCACATTTATGAATGCTCGTTTAGCAGTCATTCACACCAGCGCCTGGCAAATATAGGTTCTCAACTAATAAATGTCTTTATAATTATCATATTCTATTGGATATAAAAAATTATCCATCATTTGATTTCATAATTATAAGTATAATGATAATAATATGCTATAATTGAAAATAATCTCTTAGCTAACTGTTAACTTGTTAGTCGGCTTATCAAATACAACATTGGAATATCACTAATTTCTTGAAACAAGTATACACATACAACATACACAAACTTTTGCGCACACTCTCTACTAAAGATTAGAGGGAACATTGATCATCAATCAGCCTATTTAAAGTCTGTTGTTGCACAAATACTTTCAAGGTCTGCTAATATTTTTGCTCCTGAGTGTCACAGGTGCCAATACATTCTGATATTTTCTTGTGTGAGTTGGATGGTTCTTAGTTTGAGACACAATCTTCTGGTTAAGTTAATTGTTTCAGTTCTGTCGCTCTGAAGGACGCACTAATTGTAGACCTTTCTTTTTGAGACCAATCGGATCATCTTATTTTCAAAGTGTAAAATGTTACATTTGCAAGTGTAAAATGTTATATTTGCAAGTGTAAATGTTATATTTACAAGTGTAAAATGTTACATTTGCAAGTGTAAGATGTTATATTTGCAAGTGTAAATGTTATATTTACAAGAGTACAATGTTATATTTGCAAGTGTAAAATGTTATATTTGCAAGTATGAAATGTTATAACATTTTACAGTAGTAAATATAGCATTTTGCACTTTAATTGTAAATATCATGTAACCAAGCAAAATATTATTCCTGATTCCATGATAGTGAGGAGGCAGAATCCAGGAAAGGGTGCTAGATTTCATTTTCATTCAACCCGAGAGTAAAAGCAACCACCATGCTAAAATTATTTTATGGACCTTACTTAATATTCTCCAGGTGTAGGTCACCTTCTCCAAGGATGCAGAGGTCACACAGGGGTCACTAAGTGCAAAAAGGTCAATATCGGCTAATACATATGGGTTTGCTGATGTCATTCACAACTGCCTGCATATAGGCATTCTAGACAGGTGCAGCTAATAAATATACAACAAATAGTAAATATTTTACTTTTTGAAATGTATTTATTTACTAAATTATCCTTTATAACCAGAATAATCTGGTTAAACAATGATTAAATACATTAGCAGTGCAAGTGCGACACAACATGACCTCGTAGCAACAAGATGTTTCATTTACAGCCTAAACCATGTCACGCTACATCTTTCCAACAAATGGGAAATCACCATGGCTATCTTCATTACCAGGTCTGCGTCCAATTCCTACAGGAAAATGATGGTATATGACAGAAAACACATACTGACCAGCCCTTTCAAATGTTTACACCATAGAGCTACCCATAACCTATCCAAACAATGTGATGAGTATTTAAGGATCATATTTAAAAACATCTTTTGATACTGTCAATACGTTTCACATTATACTGCAATGTCCAAGCAATATACGATCCAGTACCTTAGTCTGATTTAGCATTACTGGACACAGTATTGTAAGGATTCAGGCAATGGTCCTCATGACATCCATGTGCCTGTGTACACATGATTCACCAACATTGAGTCTTGCAGGTGCAAGTAAGAAGCTCTACACATGTCTGTGGAATAGCTGCTTGACTCAACAGTGTGGGCTGTAACTGTTCAGAGTCATTCAATTCCCATCCACTTTCTAGTACTGAAGGCAGTTGAGGTTTTGATTTAATGGACTTGTACCATATGAGAGCCTGATTGTTAGCCTGCTGCATATGTTGCACTAAGGCATCATGTGTTGGTGGTAGGGCCTCTGGAGATGTCTGTTTAAACAGGCAAGCATGAAGGACATCAATTGATGTCAAGTCTGATGATGGCATATACAGCTTTACAACAAGTCTTTCAACATCTAACATTGTGTCCTCTGACAGGATGCCATGCCCTAATCCTGCCAGAAGTGAAGGACTTTACAAGAAGATCTTCCATGCAGACTTCTTACCATTCCTAACAAACTGACCTGTTGTGTCACACCCACCAACAAGTGGAAAGCAGGTAAATTACTGCACGCATCTTGTGCTAGTGTCCGGCATACTGAATGCACAGGGATGTACTTTGGATTTTCATGTCCCTGCACACATCCACACTTCCTATGCTGAAATAATCTGAGAGAAGAGAATGAGATTTGTTTTCAGGCAGGTGGAGGTAAGATTCCCATTGGGTTGGTAGTGGCACTTCAGAGCTATCTATTGTTCACCTGATTTGTTTTCAATTGGATGCACTCCGGTGCTTTCTTGTGTCAGATTTTATTGAATCTGGTTTGTAGTAGTCAAACACTACATTGACCCAAGTACAAGTACCTTTGAAGTGTCTGCTGATTGCTTGAAAAAAGACATCAGCTAAGTCTCCAAAGGTTTTAGCATTTTTTTGGCTTGCCAATACTTTGAACCAAAGCCATTCCATCTAAAATACAACATGTTTGATCTCCCCAACCTGTAATGTTTCACTGTGGCATGCCCCTCCTCGCGCCCAAGCGCTGCTTTATCTGTTGACCTCAGGCTTCCCTCTGGGCAAGCAAGTGAGAGGGGAGTAGGAGTTAGTTCAGACTGTAAGAGCTTGCCAATGCCAATTTTTCATCCACTTTAAGCAGCAATCAAAAGCCTTTGGTACAAGTCAAGGTCTGCTAACACACTTGCTTGTTTTGTGCATTTTGAAACAGGTTGCTTGGCATACATTGATTCAAATGTCTTGGAATTCTGTTTTGATAGTCGCTCATAGAACTGTGTTCCTCTGTTTTCATTTGATATTCACTGAACAACACATTCTTCAAGGATCTTCTGTCCTCAATTTGTTGCACTCAAAATGTCAGTTTTCACTTCTCGAGGAGCAACATCATTTGTCAATATACACACTAGGTCTTGATCTCCATGCTCAAAGACGCGAAAGCACTCAAACTGGCCATCCAACAACTGGCCATCTTCCTCATCACACTTGAACCTCTTCTGTCCTACATCAATGTGCTCACCCTCTTTCTCTTTATTCCAAGCATGGATCTTGTGCTTTCTGTGGTTGTCAGGCACCATCTAGCAGAGTCTATTCTACTTATGCCTATAAGGCACCCAGCAACTTTGCCAAGTTTGTTGATATGTTCAAGAGCCTTGTCTATTGATATCTGATTAAAATCTCTCTTAGTTCGCTTGACCACAAAGTTTCCTTGCATGAATTACTTGTATACCTCAGGAGCTGCTTCCTCTAGTTGACACATGTCAGTCATGTATACTGAACCCCATCGGAAGCAGTTGATCATATATTGCCAGCTATGACAGCCTGTTGGCAAAAGATGACAAATGCAAAGACCAGGAACCTTTTCTCTCTGCACGAATGTCTGCACCAGTTCCAAGTACTGAAGCCAGTATGTAGAGGTGGAGTCTAACAGCATTTCTTCTTCAAAGTATTCAAGGAAGACTCTCAAAGGTTCCATATATGTCAAGAGTTGCTCTGTTACTGCTTTGATACCTGCTGTATCTTTTTCCTGGAAGGCATGGATGATGGTATCTAGAAGGTCTGAATCACAGCCACTGCATGAATTTGTGCCAGTATACACTCCACAGAGCCTCCGTGGTAATCTTTCACGATTCCAGCATTTCCCTGCCATGATGTTAGCCACAGTAACTTCATTGTATATGCCTGCCCCAACTAACACATCTGCAAAGTGTTGTCCTGTGGCCTTCATACAATTCATTGTAATGTTGAAACCTCCTAGCCATAGAACTACATGTTAGCATTCCTCACTGGGGAGCCAAACAAGCTCTTTGGCTTTGTAATACAAACCCCCATCAGGTTATCACTGTGCACTGTATGTTCAATCTTGTGGCAATGCTTCTGCACTGTTGAATCACTGTCCAAACTGTGTGGTAATCTGTTGTGAGGGCTGGAATTATTGGTAAATATCCTATGGTTGTCTCAGGTGATTCACCCTGAGATATTCATATGACTCATGTGTGACCTCTGCATCCCTGGAAAGGAAGACCTCTGTCTAAGAAGAGATTAGTGCAATCCATAAAATGTTTTAAATGCAGAGATTTGTTATGATGGTTTGGTATGAAACAGGCAATATTACCAAAAAATGATACAAAATTGTAAATCATGACCAAATATGGAATATATAGGGTGAGCTGTAAATTTTTAAAAGGGATAAAAACAGGTGCAGGCATATTCAGAAATAAAGTAAGATTCATATATTCATATGCCTAAGATCATTGACACATTATATTTATGAGTAATGCACTCGACTAGATGGGCATTTTAATGATTTGGCAGCCACTTTGGATGCCATCTTGAAAATTACACTGTTCCAATGGTCAGGCAGTGGCATACTTTTGGTATGTTATTGAGCACACCTTGTACTCCAGAAAACTGTTAGTAAAACCTGTCTCGGATCAATAATGAAGGAGTAATGGACATTTTAAACATCTGGTGGCCATGTTGAACGCCATTTTGAAAATTACACCTTTCCAGTGGTCAAATTATGGTAGACTTTTGATATGTTATTGAGCATTCATGATGCTACAAAAAGCATGTCTAGGAGGAATAATGAATGAGTAATGGGTGCGGGACGCCATCTTGAAAATTACATCTCTCCAGTGGTCAAACTGTGGTAGACTTTTGATATGTTACAAAGCATGAGAAACTTTTATACCTGATCACTAAAAAAAAAGTCTGAATTTTCAAAAAACAAGCGTGACACAAACTAAGAAGTCAATTTAGCATAAACTTACATTGTGAATTTAACCCCTGACTAAAAACCTATTTAGAGGGGGAATTTTAAAAGAAACAAAAAAATGTTTTTTCTAGACATAATAAGGAATCAATTTTTACATTTTCCGCCCTCTGTGTGGCCTGTATGCGTGATACATAGATACATATATACATAGCCAACCATTCAGCTGGACCATCTTAAAACCTGAAGAAACCTATGTTGACAATTTTGGTGAGAGTTTTGGTTGACAGTTTTGGATGACAGTTTCTAATACAGTTAGAGTAAACTGGCAAAACTGAATATATTTTATACAAACCTGGCTGCTGCAGGGTCAAAATCCACTCCTACTTCTATTCTGACTGAAGATGAGATGCTGCAACTTTTGTATTGTATATAAAATAAATAAAGAATTATAAAAATATATATATTTTTTGTATAAATGTATTTATTTATTGGAATGAAATAAGCCTGAGTATTTCTAACATAACTTTTCATATATATGTAAGACTTGTCAATTTAGCTCAGTCAGTAAGAGTGCTTCCTACCAATCAGTTGGTCGTGATTTCAAATCACATTAGGGGAATGTTAATTTTACATATTGGTTTGGTTTAAAATGACGGGGCAGACAAACAGTGAAGAGTTTACACCCCTAAATTTGGTGAGGATTGTTGTTGTTTTTGTTATGGTAGAAAAACAGGTTTGGACTGGAATTTGACAAAAATATCTAGTTAGAAGAGTGGTACTACTTTATCTTGTCTAATATCTATAAAGGAATTAGTTTAACTTTGTGTTTGTGAGTTGGCGCCTTTATGTTTGGTCAGTACATTCAAATGCTTATATAATTTGTATATGCAATGAATAAGATATAACTGTCCAGCCTAATGATATATTCACATTGGACTCTTAAATTATGCCCAGCACCTCAAAGATGTCATGAGTGAAGATCAATAGAGCCATAGATGCGTATATGTAGTAAGATATGGAAAAACAGTAATAGTGAGATATTGAAACTGAGATTTGCTGACACAACTGGTGAGACTGGCTTTTGAATGTTGTCTAAATAAACAAATATATGAATTACCAGCTCTTGTTTTGCTGTTATGGGAAGATTGCCAAATCATAAAGTGGACAGTCAGTGCAAAGCAGAGAAAGTTGTCATAAAAACATGACAAAGCTTATGGGTGTGCAGAGCTGAGGGTGTTGGTGGGGGGGCTATTTGAAAATTCCCACCTGGGCCCGAATGGAGGGTGTTCCAAAATCTTTATAAATAGAAGTTTACCTACTGCATTTCTACACACCAATCTTACTAAATGTTGGGCTGCTCAAGGAGCCAATCCCCCCGGGCCCCCAAATCCCCCCAAATTTCTAGATATGCCTCTGTGGGCTGTCTAGAAGAAAAACACTAAGACACAGAAAAGCAACCCAGAATAAAAGGCCAAATCATTACAAGCTTTTGAAAAAAAAAACACCCAGTTGCTTTTAAATTTGAATCAATGAGCAAAGCACACATGCTACACAATGCTTTTGCTCCTAAGTGCATATTTGAACTTCATAATTTTGAGAAGAGTCATTAACATTCAAAATAGTTTTTTGGACAATTGAGTTCATCCTTTTTGTTAATTTAATTGTTCCCACAATGTTTTGGCTGATCCATTCTATGGCCTTCTTCAGGTGAATGTAAAGAGAGGGATTCTTTTTTTGGTAGTGCCAAGTAAAAAATGGTAGCAAACAAATTCTTTTCTGTTAGCAGCAACACTTGTAACATAGGTTTCAAATGCTTTTAAGTCCTTTCTTTGTTAGACAATGACTTCCATAACATGACCCTGTTGAGCACCATAGACAAAGCTACAAATTTTGCCAAAGCTCAATGTAAACAGGTCTGGTTAGTCACTTAATAGAAACCATCATGTGAACAACGCATGCCATGTTGGGGGTGATCAATTGAAAAATTGTAAAAAGGGATGACCAATGTACAAGTTTCTACTCTCGCATTTTGTTGGGCAGTGATCACTGAACAATTAAAAAAGAAAAGCATGCATGCTACCAGACAAAAGTTAAGGTATCAATTTAACATATATTTACATTGCAAATTGAACCTCCCATTAAAAACCTATTTAGGGTTTTGTTTTTAAACATAATAAGGAATAAATCTTCAGCCCTCTAGCTCCATTGGCACAGCCTGTATGCACCATACAGTTTTGGTTGACAGTGTCTAATCTGCAGGTGAAACTAAGTATATGTGGGCAGTGATTGTTGTGCTTGGGAGTGAAATTGGGCTGACAGATATATTTTGATGACATGGGTCAGAAAGTAGAGATCTCTATGTGAACTCTTACGTTCATATAAAAAAATTGAATGTTATTATAAAAGAGAGTAACTTTTTTTATAAGTAATTTTTAAAAATGTATTCTATTCATGGAAGAGTTTCACTGTAATTTGAAACGGTTTGAAACGGTTTGAAACGGTTCATGAAATTAAGAGTTAAGAAATCTTAAAAATCTACTATAGTGGGTGCTGAGTGGTGGAAGGGTTAATAGCACAGAGAATAAGACAGTTTGTGTTCACTTTGCACTAATGCCCTTGGGAAAGACATGAATCCTCATCTTATTCCCTCAGCTGTGTAAATAGTAGGGCAGACTGCACACTCTAGCCATGGTTGGCAACTAGTCTAGAAGACAGAGAACTCTGATTCCAAACCAACCTGAAGAAGGATGGGCTTTGTCAGGCTATCTCACCCTTGACACACCCATGATGAAATCCTCTGTGGTGCCCCAATGGCCCTATGCACTGGGTTATGGGATAGGTAAAATTAAAGGTAAAAAATGTACCATAGACACAAATATTGCCAAAGCTTAATGTAGTGGTATGGTAATACGTGGGAATGGCGTTACTTTTTTTTTGGGGGGGGGGGGACAGCGTTCACACACTATCTATGTACTAACTAAATTCTCTATTTGAAAAATGTGCCAGTATATGTCCAAATACTGATCCCATATGGCTTCAAAACATCTCTGAAATTCCTTAAATTTCAAAAAGATTCTTGGGAGGTAGGAGGGCTCAGAGACCACCCCCCCATCAGCTTCGAAGAGCAGGCAGCCCTGTGTTCCCTCATTTCTTTTTTTAGCACAACACCACTGGTTTAATGTAAGTATGCAAGGGAAACTAGGTATATGTGGGCATTAATTGTTGTGCTTGGGAATGAAATTGGGCAGATGGATATATCTCGATGGCATAAATGAGAAAGAATCGAGTTATTGCAAGAAGTTTATGTGGCAGAACTCGATCATTGCATTGGTGTACATTCAGCTGCATAGATAGGTGATTCTGGAATCGGTTTCTATCAGCTGTGATGAAGCTGCAGAACGCACTGCCGCCCATCTGTGTTATGCTAATTGGAAATGGCTCACAGGGGGGGAGGGGCACATGGAGAAGAAAATAATAACAAGCTAGTCTTGATATCCTGCACCGTACTGATTGCTTTGAGCCGTCTGCAAAAACACATTTCTACACATATACTTCTCGGGTGGAATTCAATATGTCACTCCAAGAAATTGTGCTAATGGTGAAATTTATACATGTTGTAAGAATCAATGTTTGTTAATTTGTGTGTGTTGTGCGAGTACCCGTGAGTCTGTATGTGTGGTGTATGAGTGTGTGTGTATGTATGTGTGTATGTGCTTGTATGTGTGTGTGTGCACACATACTCATGTGTCTGTGTGTATGTATGTGTGTATGTGCATGTGTGTGTACATGTATGCCATTACTTCACTTTCATAAAAGGACAGAATCCAATCAGGTTTTGTGTGCAACACGATTATTATTAACTTTGTCAAATTGAAAAATCAAAAAATATCATCAGTTTTCTTTTGTTTTTGTGAAGAACCTAAACATATGCTTCTTTAGACAATAATAAACTGAAATACAAAATGAACCAAAAATTGACCTAATATTATTCTGTTAATAGTGTAACAGGTCATACTTTCTATGATCTGAATTTCCTTGCAAGTTTGTGACATACATTTCTTTTACAAGAGTCAGTCATAAGGATGATTGCAAATTATTTGTATTTAATGGGAGGAAATCTTGAAGTGAAAGCCTGGCGAAGTGTATGGAGATCCTGGGGTGCCAAGTCAACAGAATCTCCCTCCTGGCCTCGCTGATATAGTCAAAAGGAAAATGGAGAACAATATGTTTAGCATCAGCTTGGCTGCAGGAGCTGCCAGAAAGAAGTCAATGTTGGGATCCTGCTGACTTATGAAGGCTCAACTCCCTGGTTTGGAATCAGAGTTGTCCGTATCCTAGCTTCCAAGGCTAGATAGCCCAGTCTGACCTGCTATTTACCTGTAGCTGGGGGAGAAGAAATGCACTCATGCCTTTCCCAAGGGCATAAGTGCAAAGTAAATAGAACTTGTCTAAGCTGGAGTTTGAACTCGGTTCACCTTTCCATTTTCCATGCTGTTAACTATTCGGTCACAAGCACCTCCAATTTCTTATCAATAACAGGATCATAAAAGAAGAATTGTTCACACTCATAAGTCACATGTCAACAACCTACAAAATGGAAGTTCATAGTCAAACCAAAACAAAAAATATAATTCTGTGGAGAACCTTTAAGTTTATCAGAGTACAGGGAAACTTATGCAAGTACCATTGCACCAGAGGCCAAGAAGTGCTTAGAGATTTTTGAACAGGCATGATAAATGCCTGAAGAAAAATCACTAATCGGGGCAGAAGAACCTCATTTTCCTCTCAGCAGGTGGAGTGGATTACTTATGAATAGAGGAACTGTGAGTGAGGAGGAATCATTAGACGACGGTAGAGCAGGCAGGGCAGTCTTAAGAATATTCGAGGCCCCAGGGCAAAGCAATGTACCGAAGACCCTAACCCCCCTCGCTCCCAACACATAAAAATTAGGTTTTTCAAAAGGCATTTAATACATGGATTCAATAAAGAGTCAAGAACCGAGTTAAACATGAATGTAAACTTTAACAACAATGTCAATAAAGAAATGAAATGGTGCAGACATAGACAGATATTAAGTCTAATTTTGCCCAGGACTTTTCTACCTGACTATTTTATGTAAGCAGAATGAACGAATACATTTAACACACGTGTTAAGGAAGAGTTATAATCAGCAAAGTCAGTCCAGTTCACATATTTGACTAATAGAATCAAAGAAGAAATATGAGGACTACAAACATAGGTTTGGAGAAGGTTCTCTATGTCTGCTATTTAATAATATGAACCTTAATTCTTTTTAATTGAATTTCAGGAGTCCTAAAACCATCAGTCTCTCTGGCAACTGCCCAGTGTCCCCATCTGATAAGATTGTCCTGAGCGCAGGACTACAGTGATTGTCAAAGAACAAAGTTATATTGTGATATATTCTATATTGTGATTGGTCAAAATGATCGACTTGTGTCTAATTGAGAAATTACTTGTCTGACTTTCTATTTAAAGAACTAATGTATTTTTAACGTAAAAAATCTGAAAACAATTAATCTATAAAAGTTCCTTATTAACTCATAAGAACCCACTGTGATACCGGTGTCACATACAATTTAATTGATCTGCACAGTCTCTTATATAATATTATATTTTATTGTTTATTTTAACTCATGAAGTGTACTAAGCAACATCTACTGGACATCCTGGTGCAGTCATGCGACTGTGTGTCAATTTGCCTTCCCAGAATCTCACATAATGTTCCTTCAAGTAGAAATGTGTCTGAGTTCGTGTGGGTTAAAATGAAAATTTAAGGAGCTGTTGGTATACCTTACTTGAGAATATTAAAAAAAGCAGCGTACATCACCATATCAGATAAATGTATAAGTGTTGAATTGAACTCAATATGTCTTTTGCTGCTCAACATGGACAAGATATGGAAGTCCTTGTCTAACAAAAGGAGAAAAGAGTTAAACACATCCGCATCTTACATTACTAGCATTCTCAATCGCAAAAAAGATTTGCTGCCGTTACTTGGCACTAACGGAAAATAGAGTTCCCCTCTTTACATAGGGATAGTATACCTGAAGAAGGCAGTAGAATGGATCAGCTGGAACATTATGGAACAACAATAATAACAAAACTACATTTTTATTTTTTAAATTGAATTTTGGGGCCCCTATAATTGTGGGGGCACCCAGGCAATTGGCCAGTGCGCCAATGTGATAAGATGGTCCTGTCCTCAGGACTACAATGATTGTCAAAGAAGAAAGTCATGTTGTGATTGGTTTGAGGGAGAAATTGTTTGTCCAACTTTCTATTTCAAGAACTAATGTATTTTTAATGTAAAAAATATGAAGAAAATTAATACAGTTCTGGATAGTCACTCAATAGAAACCGTCATGTGACCAACATCTGTTGGCAGCATGCCATGTTGGGAGTGATCAATTAAAAAATTGAAAAAAGAAGTGATTAATGAATTTACTTCTTTTGTATTTTGTTGGGCAGTGATCACTAAAAAAGTCTGAATTTTCAAAAAAAACAAGCAGGCACAAACTAATGACCAATTCAGCATAAAATTACATTGCATATTGAACCCCCCTCTAAAAACCTATTTTGCGAGGAATTTTCACAAAAACAAAAAAACTTTTTTTTAGACATAATAAGGAGTAAATGTTTAAATTTCCAGCCCTTTAGCACCATTGGTGCGACCTGTATGTGTGATACATACATACATAGCCAGCCAGACCAACTTGAAAACTGAAGAAACCTATGTTACCAGTTTTGGTGACAGTTTTGATTGATGGTTTCTAATAAAAAGTTCCTATTAAAATGACAATTCAAAAAGTTATTGGTATACAACCTGAATAATTATTCCATTTAAATATTCAATAATCGACAGAAAATGTATAGTGTTCAATCTTGTATTGGCAACGAGTCTAGACAGTCATCTTTCCTGTAATAAGCAAAACTATTATCTCATTCACTCGATCACTGTGCCCCAGTGCTACAGTGCTCGTCTCTGGTTTGGTAGGCTGTGGTTCAATCCATCACTTAGTCATACCAAAGTCTTTGAAAATGGTACTCAATGCATCTTTGCTAAGCGCTCAGCACAAGGACTAGGATTGAGGAACCTCTCCTCCAGGCTAAGGGATTACAGCCAAATCACCTTATTCTATAAGACCACTGAAGTTAAGCAACATTGACCCTGGTCAGTACCTCGATGGGTGACCATTGGGGAATACCAGGAACTGTAAGCAGAACAAAGCTTTGACAGGTTTTGGCAAGCCGAAGTGTGTCTTGCTAACAATTGCCCATGTGTACCTTACTCCGCGACACCTTCAATGGGGGGGTGTAAGTGGAGACGTGAAGATACATATGTACATTATCTCATTCTTGGATGAAAATACTATTGAAAGAAGAATTTAACCAAACCAATAAAGAGTTAAATGAGACTTTTTGAATTCAATGTTTATTCATCCATAAAAGATAGTGTGGGGCATTTAGGCAGCAGTGGGCGGAGGTCACAGATTTGACCCCCACAGGTGTCAAAAGTTAAACAGGATATCGACAACAACAAAGTTATACCGGAAACGGACACACCGAGTGTTCAGGGGTCGTAGGCAGGATATTGACCCTGATTGCAGATGGCGGGCTGGAAAATCAGTGTGAGCGTTCAAACCCAATAAAAGCAGCAGACACAGGACGTCCTGAGAGAGACAGACAGCCTAGGCTGGGGGAAGACACAAGACCAGTTCCCCTGTTGGGAACAGTCTGACAGCTTGCATTATCTCTCTCCCCCTCTTCATTCTCTGCCATGACACAATGTATCTTATGAAATAAAAATATATCCTAATATTTTTATAAACAAGTTTTAAGTCTTCCTTCTTCTCCAAGTTCAGGATTTTCCTCCCGTGGACCAAGGGGGCTATACAACAATAGTTCAGATCTCTCATTCTTCATCTTTCTTATCACTCAGCTGTCTTCTGTGTGCATTCTTATGTCCTCACTAAAAGTGAATTCCTCATTTGATAGAGAAAAATAAATAAATTCATTCTTAGATGAGAATACAGTCCTCACAATCATTAACTACAGAAAGAAATATTTGATATTATTTTTGATGCATTTAAAGTGTAATCAACTTCCAACAGGTAATATTAATTAATAATCATTATAAATATTACAAAAGTAATCCTGCTGATATATATACATATATATATATATATGAATACATGTATATATAAAGAGAGAGACATTCTGAAAAGCAACTTGCCAATATACCCAAGGTCTGTCCAAAAAGTATCCAGCCGTTTTGAATATCTCAAGAATCAGTTGTAACTTGGCAACCAATCAGAGGGGACCTTACTACACATGTGTAAACAGAAACTCTTCCATGAGGGGGATTCAGTTGGCTGCAAGATGCCATTGAGTGAGCTTGTATACTGTGTGACTATCACATTCACAAGGACCAAGTCTGACGATTCTTCACGTCTTTTACAGGGATTTTTGAAAAACATTGTGTCACCCCGTTCTGTCATTACCCACTACAGTCCAGAACTGGTTCCCTGGGACTTCTGGCTTTTCACTGTTGAAAGGGAGGAGTTTTCAGCCCATGGACAAGATTAAGGAGAATGCAACGAGGCAGTTGATGGTGATCCCGACAGAGGACTTTGCAGATGGTTTTGAAAGTAGAAGCAACACTGGGATAAAAGTGTGAGGGTTCCAACGGGAGTATTTTGAACAGGACTAAGGCGCTATTACCCTAGGTAGGCTCATTTTTTGGTTAGGTATTGAATAGCTGGATACTTTCCGGACAGACCTTGTGTGCATAATGCTGTGAATAACATAAAAGCTATTTTTGGTCTTCAGTTTAAAATCCATCTGAAAAAACCTGCCTTTTGAATTATGCTGAGGGGCAACACAGCTAATATATGACAAAATATTGGAGAAAAGCTTAATAAACTAAGCGTTTATTAAATAAAAAACTTGAGTCATTTCAAATTATAAATGCTATTTTGAAATCAGATTTTTTAGGCATTAGGGGTTGAGTGAATTTTTATATACAGCAAATTTATTAATTCATAGAAAAGGCAATTCTTTTTATTCTTTTGGCTAAAAAGCATTTCGCTCAGTGCTTACTATAGTCAATGTACAAATGGTGTCACATTGTGACGAGGACTTCTATGCAAACACTTTGAAGTGCAGACAGTAGGATCGGGAATCCACGTTCAAAATCCATTTGAGGCTGTTTACGTTCTCTTCACACTAATGCCATTAGGAAAGGCATGAATTTATCTCTTCTCTCCCCTGGCTATTGGTAAAAAAGCAGGGTTGACTGAGCTGCCTTTGGAAGGCAACTAGGAGAAGGACAAGACTGATTCAAAACCAGGGAGTGGAGCCCCTTTCAGGAGGTTGGATGCCAACTTTGATGTCTTTCCGGCAACTCCAGCATCCAAGCTGATGCCAAATGTATCACTTCGCTTTCCTTAGGATTACATCAGTGAGGTTGAGAGATGGATTCTGCCGATTGGGCATCCCAGGATATTTTCAGCTTCCTGGCTGATTTTTTTTATTTCAGTTTAAATTCTGTTTTGTCTTCTTTCAAAATGTATGTTCCTTCATTCACTTTGTTGGCTCTTTTTCAAATTCAAGTTTTGCTCAGCTTTTATAGAAATCAAATAGTGTCTATCTTAAATGAGCTGAAATTCTTAGTAAGCACCCCATTTATGGGTCTCCCATGTCACTCTCCATAAATATGGTTTCCAGGTTTTGGAAATTTCTCTGTTTCTCATTATCTAGCAGATCGACCACTGATTCTCAAATGGGAGGCACTTGGATCCCAGGGGAGGAATTTTAGCTAAGGAAGAAATTGGGGTGGAATTTTAATCACGGGTGGAACATATAACGGAGAAAAAATTTGAAATGACACTTTAAAATGGAGGAGGATGGATTTGAGGAAACCTCAGATTGAAAGGGGAAGAATGTGACCTGAGGAATGTGTCAAAGTAGAGAGAAAAATTAGGTTATATTGTTAAGTTTTCTGTATTTCTAAATAGCTCTAAATCAGTGGCTCTTAACCTTTTTTGCTCTATGCCAGGGTGTGAAAAAGCATGGTAATGCAATAACATTGCTACGGGGCACACCTGCTCATAGGGAGGCACAAATGATCAAAACAATGATTGATAAGGGAGTGCAGAGATCTAAATCAAAGTTTGTTGTTTTTGATTAAGAGGACGGAACCTATATAAACAAATAAACTTACTGCTCCATTGCCTGTAGGTGCAAAGCATAGAAGACTGTGATGCAGGGAGGGCAAATTGGGATTCTTGAATGAGTTTTGCCCCTTTGATTAATCTGTTTTGTTTAGTGTAGAAAAACATAACAAAACCAAATACGTTTTTGAAGTATTTAAAGCAGTTGTTTCAGCTTACCGTTTTTCAAAAAACTTTTCCATGTCAAACACAATGAAAAAATAATTATGATAATAATGATAAGAAACTGTTCCAGGAAATTGAAGTTGTAATGCATGGCTCATCTGTTGCTGCTGTTAAGTTGTCAGTTGAGAGCAGTGTTGAGAGTTTAGTCAACAGGTATGAAAAGTTGACAAAACAAGGCAACTCACAGAAGAACATGCTGATGAAGGAATGTTTATTGCCGAAAATGGACCAATTCTTGTCAGTGATGACCCCTGATTAAGAGAGCATCAGATACTTATTTCAGGGCCCACAATAAGCAGCAGGATGTTAGTGAGAACATAAGAATGCACACAGAAGAGATCTAAACTCTCTTTTATGGATAAACACTGAATGCAAAAAGTCTCATTAAGTTCTTTATTGGTTGATTGAATCGAAAGTTCAGGTAAAAACAATGCGCCAAATTTG
The DNA here is from genome assembly GCA_006491835.1 of Architeuthis dux. Taxonomy (NCBI): domain Eukaryota; kingdom Metazoa; phylum Mollusca; class Cephalopoda; order Oegopsida; family Architeuthidae; genus Architeuthis; species Architeuthis dux. The sequence goes on from VCCN01007234.1 coordinate 719,424, forward strand.
TGCCATTAACAAAATCTTAGCATAAGTATTTGGGAGACACATTTGGTCAGAATTCTCTGTTTACGATGCACAAAATCACATTATCACACTTTGCTTTATGCCCCACTTTGACAGCTCAAAAGATTTGATGCCTCCCTTATTATAATAAAGATTTGATGCCTCCCTTATTATAATAAAGTAAATCTGGTGTTGAAAAGGTATAATGATATGTTAAATTTAGAAATGTAACACTACTCATCTTGTGAGGATAAATATCTGGAAAGAAACAAATTCTTTAGGGAACTTACTAAAATCTTTTGCAGTTTCTTTACTGTGTGAAATTTATTAGCAAAAACATAATTACCTCATTGCTTTTATACCTCACAAAGTTAATGAGTTAGGCATTACTTACTATGGAATCTATAGTAAAATTAGTAATTAATAGTATCGTGTGATTAGGAATTAATTGTATTGTGTCATTAGGAATTAATCAGATAAGCCTAAACATGACACAGTTTTGAGCCATGGAACACTTTCCACTCTTCACACCCAAATTCCAAATTTCCCCCCAACCAAATATATTGAAATTGCCCCCTTATTCAGAAGCTCTGCTCTAAACTTAAATTAATATAATACTGTACTAAAAGGCAATTTGAAATAATTTGTTTTTTCATTGGCTATTATAAACACAGAGTTTTTGTAAATAGGCCATTTTCAAAAACATTATCATGCACCAAGTTCAGATATTTTCTAAAATGTTATGACCAAATGTGATCCTTTCAACATCATTTGAGCTTTTCTGGCTTAACTTACAAGAGATTCCAGTCTGGCAGCAATAAATCCATATTGATACAATAATCCTTTCTTCTTAAAAGTCTCATTGCATGTCTGATAAAGTGGCCAATTTGAGTTCAAATTTAAAAGTTTAATCAATTTGTAAAGCTAAACGCATAAAGATTTTGTCTTTACTAGCAGAAATATCTATTGAAAATATATTAATAGCGCATCTATTACTGCATTTGATCACTAAATTAACGGGTCTGGTTAGTCACTCAATAGAAACCGTCATGTGACCAACATCTTTTGGCAGCATGCCATGTTGGAAAAATTGGTAATCAATGAATAAGTTACTTATTTCAATTTAGCATGAACTTAAATTGTAAATTGAACCCCCCACTAAAACCCTATTATGGGGAGGAATTTTCAAGAAACGAAAAGATTTTTTCTAGACATAGTAAAGAGTAAATGTTGAAATTTTCAGCCCTCTAGCTCCATTAGTGCTGCCTGTATGTGTGATACATACATAGCCAGTCAGCCAGCCAGCTATCCAGTCAGCCAGAGCAACTTAAACTGAAGAAACCTATTCTGACAGTCTTGATGACAGTTTTGGTTGATGGTTTCTAATTGAACCTGGTAAGTAACAAAGGTTCCCAACCTTTGCAGTACCACGGACCCTTTTATTTAAATGAATTGTAGCACAACCCAAGGAATTTGAACTGTTTGCCTATTTAACAAGGTCACAAACCCCATGCTTTTGAAAAGCTCATGGACCCCTCAGTCTGCGGACCCCAGATTGGGTGATGCTGGCTTAGAAGATGGCCATCAAGACAGGCAGATAAAAAACATTTGGTGAATTATAGTGAACCTACACTTGTCTGGTCTTGAAACTCATGTGCCACTCAAAAACCTGATCTATAGAATGTTTGCCTGACAAAGAATTCTGAAGTTCTCAGTAGAAGATTTGCCAAACTTCATGCAAAATTTGATGCAGACTGCAGAGATATTCACAAAACCTCACGTTATATGAGAACACCAGTAGATAACAAGAAGCCTATTGGCAGACTGACTCAGTAGGCTGGGTAACAATGAGTGTCTGCTGTGCAATGATTTCCATTGAATGGTACAATCACAGCATGTGTTGTATAATACCGATCTGTGTTTCTTCTCGCCGATTTGAGAGGGATGACATCTTGTTCCAGGGCTGCAGATTTACAGGAGTGAAAATTCTGTAGAGGGAAATAAAATACCAGAGAAAGGGCTTGCCCACATGGGTGGGAGAGAAAGATGACAAAATTCAGTATTTTCAATTGAAAATCTGCGGTTCACTTTATTCCCGTTGATAACTTTGATTCCGGGCTAGTTCGCGGATCACTTTGTGGCATCGAATTCTGCTTCAGTTAAAATTCTAAATGAGTGGTCACTTTGCTGAATTACTACCAGTGATGGTAGTAATTAAAAAATCAAGGCTTCTTCCTCATCTCTCCTCCCTCACCCCTAATGAGACGGGGAGCCAAGCCCTCTCTGGTCTGTCTCATCACTCCTGGGTTTCGGTTTTAACTGATTCCAAACTGCCCGCGATTTGAAAATCATGGCAACCCTGGTTGGTTGAATGCATTTTCTTTTGTTCTGACCTCATCGGCCACTTGACCCACTTTCCTAGCCCCAGTAATATGATATGGCCTGGTGGTTACGTACACCCCAAAACACGTGAACACACGAACACAGAGTGCATTTAATTACACATGTAGAGTCCAGGAACATTCCAATACCACCTCATATACAGAGTGTTTCGAAGCTGCAATTTTTCTTTCAAACATAATGTTATTAAAAACAACAGACAAGTTTTGTCTATTCAAATTTTTTGTTTTTCTTGTTTACGGACAAGCTATTCCAAAACAATATCAAAACTATATTATATATATATATATGTGTTTGTTCCTCTTTATAAAAATATTTTTCTTAAAAAACTGTTTTGTTGAAAGGTTGGGATGATCCGGCTGGCCTGGGTAGGAGCACATATTTGGGGTAGGAAGGAAGATTTTTGGTGGCATATTTCATTTACACATGAACATGAGGGGTGAATGGACCATGAATTAAATAAGTGAAATCTTTTTTTTCGTTGTAAAATTTGAAAAGCTTTTCAGACTATTTGCACACGCATTTGTGTATGCACACATGAATATAACTACTTATACATGTATACAAATAATAATAATACATATACCTCTACACATAAATGTAACTACATATACCTATATATGAATATACACTTAAACATTCATGTAGGCAGGGTGTATAACTATATCTGAATTGGTAATAACATGAAAATCTATTCATATATATCAGTTTTAAGTATACATTGATTGTATATATCTGCACCTATATTCATATCACTCTCTCTCTCTTTATACTAATATTTGAACACTTTGTTTGTATGTCTGTGCCTCTTTTCCACAAAAACTATAAGCCCCATCAACCTAATATTCTGCATGTAGACTGAGAAGAGGTCGACTTTGCACATAGGCTATGTGAGGTTGACGTTGGAGGTTTTTCGAAGTCACCAGAGATCATTTCTGGTCATTTCTAGCCAATTTTCAGATTCGTTGGCTACCATTTTGCACCAAGGATGGTGAAATTTACCATACGGGTACATCTTCTCACAGTGAAGATCTCAATCTATGTGACGTTGATCTCTGAGGTTATTCAAGGTCACCTTGGCTCATTTCTGGTCCTTTTAAAACAATTTTCAAATCTTTTAGCAACAATTTTCCACCTGAAATTAGACTTACGGATAAATCCTTCCAGTGCAAAGCTCAATGCATTGTGATTTTGACCTCAGAGGTAATTTCTAGCCAAATTTCCCATGGACAACATTATATTGGTTATTCTAGGGTTGGATCCACGGACAACCTTTTCATACTGGTACCCAATGGGAGAAGAACTTATGTATATCCAGATGCCCCTTCGAACTAATGGACAACATCATTTGTTCTTTTTTGTGCATCAGAATATTTTTCCATTACAATTGGGTTTTACATGTGTAAATAGAGTAAATAATTGTCTGTTTCTTTATTCATTTGTTGTGTTTTGTAAGAAGAAATATATCAGAGAACATATTTTTCTTGTTTGGTTATTTTTTCAGTTATTTTTTCCACCGGCAATGCAAGATATCCCTGCTAGAATATATATATATATCAATAAATAAGTAAGGTCAATAGATATATAGATGTATGTGTATTATCTTAAATTGTTTTATTATAAATGTGC
>VCCN01007234.1:818010-829664 GCA_006491835.1 Architeuthis dux
GTAAGTAAAATATTTTCCATTTAATACTTTATAATTTTTTTTATTCATTTTTTTTACTCTTTTGTCAATTTTAGTGCTAAAAATTCTAGTTAAAAAATTTTGATGTTTGGAATTTTTCTTTTTGACGTATTTATTTGTAAAATAAATTTTTCCAATTCGAAACCTACCCCTCCTCAAAATCCTGGATCTGCCCCTGCATGTATTTGGAGAGACCTAAATAATTGCCAAGAAAGGAGAGCCCAACCAGGAAATATGAGGAATTTTTATTTTTCATCTCAGAAACAGAAAGAGTTTTTTGTTCAGGACAGACAATGTCCATTTTTTGCTTTTAAGATTATCTTATGGAGATGAACTCAAAAATTTCATCCAAGTTTTTACTTTGTGGATTCTCAAATGAGAGATTCAAGTAATTCATTCATTTAAAACAAAGTTGTTGTTTGTTCAAACAAAAATCATCCAAATATAAACTCTTAAACTATTATTATTAACTTTTAATGACTATTTTTCTTCATCTTAATTTTTAGTATTTATCACAACTTAACTCAGGCCGTTGACCTACATCAGTGAGTAAAAATTTACATTCATTTGTGATGATATAAAAAAAGGTCTCGTAGTTAATATGCAGGGGTGGCACGTGGGAACAGACAGACCCTGCAACTACAGTGGTTGCCGGAGGTCTGTTTCAACCTTTTACTTTTGTGAGGGGTGCAGATTTAACAATTTGCAGGGTAGACACTGTCGGACCTAGCACTACTACTGTAATATGTTTACATTTTCATTTATATACAAGGAGAATTGTGTTATTATCTTTTATTATTTTTTATATAGACTCAAATAATTTAAAGAAAAGAGAATGTGGCAAAGAAATATTATGATTTAAAAAAATCTCAATTATGAAAAACGGAAAAGTTTTTTTAGTTCAGAACAGACAATCTACAGTTTTTTGTTTTTAAGATTGACTCATGTCATGAAATGTTGTGAAATCATAAATGTAATCTTCATCCCTTTAAGCATTATCAATTTCTGACCATTATTCTCTTTCATCCCAATTTTTGAGTTTCTTTTTATTATAATTGCTTTGCTGATACTACTAGCACAGAAACAAAAAACAAACATGGCGCTGGAGAGATCACAAATGGAGAGTGGGTTTAAGAGATGAATTTGATCTTCTGCCAAACCATAGAGTTCTAGTAGCTCAGGTGGTAAGAGCAGCTGGGCATTTACCAGGCTTTACTTTCATCTCAACTATGAAAAACAGAAGAGTTTTGGTTCAGGTCAGACAACGGACACTTCTTTATGCACAGAGAATGGATTCAGGAAGCCTCTCTCCCTCCAGCTATAGGGAAAATAGTGCAGAGTGAAGTGAGTGACTCCACTATGGGTGCTTGTCAGCTCTAAGTCTATTTTACATATCACAAACGGGCAAGTAGGTAGTAATGTGATATGTGGAGCTCAAGCAGCAATGGCTGAAGCTACAGCCAGCGTAAGGGCACTACTTACTTTTATGTTATGAACTATCCAAATCCCTTTAACTCTTTCAAGTCTGAATTTATATCTAAATTTTACCAGTTTTAAGGTAACTCAAATTTAAATTCAATTTGAGAGCTATATACTCACATACATATGTTTTCTGGTAGGATTATACTCAGGCTATATGTTAGTGGAAATTTTACTCATGAATATCTGGTTTTGGTCATTTCCATGAAAACTGAGTACAATAAAATGACCAAAAAATGCAAAATATATGAAGGGATGAAGTTGTAAAACATTGTAACACTTATGTCTCAAAATCATGTAACAGTAAAATTAAAAATAAAACAATAATTTCCCCCGCTTCAAACATATCATCAAAGTCAAGAATGGCCTGCAAAGCCTCCTTAACATTTATAAGTCTATGTCTGGTCATCATGATATCGAAATTTGATCCTATTGCTAATTTCGGAGCTACATGGAAGCCAGAGTGTTGCTCGGGGCTGATTCAATAGCGTATACCCCTCTACAGCCAATTGGTATTATTAACTTTGGTTGTAAACAAACTCACTTGTTTGGCTAGCCAGGTCTGACTGGTCCGTCTGGGAAGGGTTAAGCATGTTTATTCTTTGCTGATACTTAAATTAGAGATTCAAGTGATTCAGAGAAGCAAAGGGAGACGACTACATGTGAAACAAGGATATCATTTATTACTAGTAACAATTGCTCTGATCAATGAATAAACCTAACTATAACCAAAACCCCAACACTAAATACTAACCATAACCCTATATTATTTAATTAATTACAGAAAACATCTGTATAAAAGCATTTTTCAAATTACATTCCCCTTGCTTCTCGTTGCTTCCTGTATGGACCGGCTTTCAAACATAATTTGTTTCAGAGATGTTTGATATCAGTATTATCTATACATAAACCAGAAGCTGCAAGTCTTGGGTTTGTTTTCAGCAGTTATCTCCCTTTGTTTTTATTAATATTTAACATTTTTTGTTTGTTTTGTTTTCTCCGAATCTTAGTTTAGTTTAGTCTTATTGTTCAGGAAAAAGATGGAAGGAAATAAGGAAATAAAACAAGGCTTTATGGCAAATTTTGTCAACAATTGCAAAACTTTGGAATTATTTATGCAAAATAATTATTTGGCTGGAACATTTTTGGAGAGAAACTTGATGGAAGATGATGATATGGCAAAGATTGATTTAAGAAACCAATCACATTTGTCCTTAGAAATTTATGACTTTTCAGTGTTTCTCTCCTAGAACTTCTTTTACAATGCTTAAGAACCCTGTTTTTTGTTTATCAGCAGACAATGTTGCTGAGGTTTCTGTAGTAAGTAGTTTTGTTTATAAGGTGAAATTGCTAGCCTCATACCCAAGCCTCCTGTTTTACTCAGGATTAATTGTACTGCCTTACAAGGCTCAAAAGCTCAAACTGCCCTGCTCTTTACCCAATCTGGAGGGTTATTAGTACGTAAGCAGCCTCATCTAAAATTCAAAGTTGGTTTGCCAATTTCGTTTTTTGTGCCAGTAACCATTACACCACCCTAGACCTCCACTAAAAACCTCTTTGGTCCTTACTGAGTACTCAACTGATGTGGCCCAAATTGGTTGATTCCAACAAATACCTACCAATATTCTCTTCAATGAAAAAAAAGGACTGTGAAAGCTGGAAAGATTTTTAAAAATTATTGTGAATTCATCCAGATATAAGTTAACTGATGTTCTGGCATCTTTAACCCACAGAAGTCTTGGTGGATTATCAATAATATCCTAAATGGATAAAAGTCTACAGAATGCAAACTGGCTGAATTCAAACTTTTATTTCACGTCTGATGCAATAGATTTTGAATAAAAGAGAAAAACTGAATCCCAATTGTTGGAAAACAAGAAAAAAACGTTTTGCATCAAATACTTTTGACTTTAGGGACACTTCCTTTCATTCCTTTTTCTATTTCTTTTCTAGTTCCTTTTAAAAGCATCTTGATGAGATAAAAAAGAAAAGTAAGAGTTTTAATGAAAAGGGAATCCGTATGGCTGCTGCAGTGTAACAAGATTAGTAAGGGAGGTAATTTGGAGGTGTTTTCCATAAAATTAATATTCTACAGTACCTTGTAACCCAGGGAGAGAAAAGGTAAGAAGAATTAATAATGTGGGGGAGGGGGGATGATTAGACTGAAAGGATGAGGGAAAAAAGAAGAAGAAGAAGAAGAAAAAGAAAGAAAAAGAATTGGAAAAAGAGAAGATAGAAGAAGAGAAAGGTGAAGAAGAAATTAAAAGAAAAGTGAAAGAAAGGAAAGAGAAGGAAGTGGAGTGGCAGAAGAAGAAGAGATTGGAGGAGAAGAGAAGGGAAAAAGATGAGCAGGGACTGAAAGAGAGGACAGGAAAGGGAAGAAAGAGCAGGAGAAATGAAAGGGTAATAGAAGAAAGGAGAAGGAAGGAGAGAGAAGGAAGTGGAAGGATGGAAGAAGGAGAAGAGGAGAGGGAAGAGAATGAAAATGAGATGTGACAGGAGAAAAGAAAGAGGAATAGAAAATGAGAAATTGAATGAGACCAGGGGAAAAAAAATGGAAAATATGGATCATAAAAGGGAGAGAAGAGAAGGAAGGAATGAAGGAAAGAAGGAAGGAAAGAAGGAAAGAAGGAAGGGTGAAAGGAAGGAAGTAAAAGTAAAAAGAGGAATTGAATAAGACAGTAAAAAGAAATGGAAAAAATGGATCATAAAAAAGAGAGAAGAGAACGAAGGAAGAAAAGAAGGAAAGAAGGAGAAAGAAAAGTAAAAAGAGGAATAGAAAATGAGACCGGAAAAAGAAATGGAAAAATGGATCATAAGAAGAAGAGAAGAGAAGGAAGGAAGGAAGGAAAGAAGGAGAAGGAAAGGTAAAAAGAGGAATAGAAAATGAGACAGTAAAAAGAAAATGTGAAAAAAAATGGATCATAAATTAAATCTGTGCCAAATAAGCATTGCAAAGAAATAAGATGGAAATGTCCAGGAATTGCTGATGACTTGCAGGTGGGATCAGTTGAGCCTGAACGGGCAAATCAATCAGAATAGAAACCTCCAGGCTGGTTCAATCAGGCACGTTGCTCGCCTATACACAATCACCTGCCCCCACAGGTCACATAACTACTTTTACGACTGATGAAGTCCACAGTGACAAACTGAAATGTTAACCAGAAAATAAATAGATACAAAATTTAAAAAAAGATAAAATAATGAAAGGGAGAATAAGTTTTTTAAAAAAAAGAAAAGAATAGAGATAGCTGATTGGTTGATGGAAAATTTCTTTCACTTGAAATATATGTAAGATGATTGGTGATGTGAACATTGTTTAAGTTCTCTCATTTAAAATTTTATCGTTCATTTGAAATTTTTCTTTTCTGCTTATTTCGCTTATCTTTTTTATCGGTGAAGACTTTATTGGGTCAGTTTTCATCAAAAAACTGATTAACTCCCTTGTCACTATGGAAACGCAATTTTGCCTAAATTTGTTGACGTCACACGACTATAAATAGAAAAGAGTGCAAAGTTTCAACATCTTCTCCAGGCAGCTTTCAAGACGACAAGATAAGTGACAAAAGACCGAAAGAATGAATACTTTTTTGATATCCTCATGATTTTGGTGGCAGCACAAAAAACATGGACTTTCGAATTTCCCGCCAAAATGAATTCGGACATTTTGATTCCTGTCTTTGTTACAGAGATTTTACGATCTCTCTCAACAGGAGAGTGATGTTGGGTCAGTTTTCATTAAAAATACTGATTAACTCCCTTACTGAAACAACAATAAATAAATAAAAATGTTAAAAAGATAAAAGAATGAACAAAATAAGTAGAGAACAGCAGGATGAGGACTAATTGAAAATGCCCCCAGGGCCCCAAATGGAGGTGGAGACTCAAAAAGCTTTATGAATAGTAGTTCATCTACTGTACTGACAAACTCACCAAATGTTGGAGGGGGAGGGGCTCAAGGAGCCAAGCACCCACCCCCCAATTTCTAGCTACACCTCTGTTAGAGAAGGAGAATTAGTTTTTTTAAAAGAAAAGAAATTTGATGATTAGTTAAACGAAAGTTTCTCTCATTCAAAATTGCAGGGAATATACATAGGATGATTGGCGCTCTGAACATAGTTTAAGTTCTCTCATTAAAAATTTCTAATTAGAATCTGTCAACATCAACATCAACATAGGTTTCTTCAGTTTTTAAGTGGTTCTGGCTGGCTGGCTATCTATGCTTGTGGTGCAGGCTGCACTAATGTAAGGCTGCACCAATGGAGCTAGAATTCTGAAAATTTAAACATTTACTCCTTATTATGTCTAGAAAAAAAGGAAGAAATGTTATTTTTAAATTCACCCTCAAAATAGGTTTTTAGTTGGGGGTTCAATTTACAATGATAGTTTATAAATAAATTGGTCTCTTATTTTGTGTCTGGCAACATTCACACTTGTTTTTTTGAAAATTCAGACTGTTTTTTTAATGATCACTGCCCAACAAAACGCGAGAAGTAACTTATTCATTGATCACCCCTTTTTCCATTTTTTAAATTCATCACCCCCAACATGGCATGTAAAGTTTTTCTCTTTTTGGTTATTTCTCTTACCCTTTTTTTCACCAGTACACACAAGACTCTCCAATGGCATTTTGGACTCTTGATCCAATAAAGAGGTTCACTGAGTTGCTCCTGACTAAACTAGAAAGCACACCATTGTTACTAAAAACTGAATGAAAATCAGTTCATATATAGCAACAATTTCCACAAAATGTCTTTGAAATTCATTGAGAACTTTTGGAGATATTGTGTAGACACATAGCAATGATGAAGGTAACTGTAAAAAGAAATTCCAGAATCTGCCCCTAAATTTAAGTAATTCTTCCGTAGCCCATAGCTCACCATTGAAATTCATTGAGAACTTCTGGAGATATTGTGTGGACAGTCATACAAACATGAGTGAATATATATATATATATATATTTCTCCCAAATTAGTCAGCAGAAGTTATCGAAAGTTTTTATAAATAAAAGAAATCATCAACAAAAACCAAATTGTATAAATATAGTGAGAAGAGAAAGGTAAGCATTGGGGAGCCCTCCAACATTTAGCGAGATTTGATGAAAAAGGAAAACTGGTCTGGTTAGTCACTCAATAGAAACCATCACATGAACAACGTTTTTGGCAGCATGCCATGTTGGGGATGATCAATTTAAACATTGGAAAAAGGGCTGATCAATGAATAAGTTACTTCTTTCGTCTTTTGTTTGGCAGTAATCACTAGAAAAGATTGAATTTTCAAAAAACAAGTGTGAATGCTGCTGGTCACAAACTAAGGGACCAATTTAGCATAAACTTACATTGCAAATTGAACCCACTAAAAACCCATTTGGGGGGAATTTTCGGAAAACAAAAGTTTTTTTTTCTAGCCATAAAGAGTAAATGTTTAAATTTTCAGCCCTCTAGCTGATGGTAAAAAGAACTTCTCTCTGGTTTCTTGATTGATAGATCTTCAAACCTCTCTGCTTCCAGGCTGCTGCTCAACCATTGACCCAAACTAACAAATCCAACTGTCATTGTTTTCATGACGGCATCTTGTCTTTTTTAGGATCCATTTCTTTTGTTTTATAAATCTCTGCATCAAATCATCCGTGGTCTGAGTCTAAGGATCATCTGTCGTCCCTAAGGTTTGCCACCCCTAACTATAACCTCCTCTTCACCCTGTTCTTCTTAGACTTGTCATACTTGAAGGCTTGGGTGTCCTTTGTTCAGATGTGAAGGATCATGCTTTGGGATTTGGGGGTAGCCAAAAATATTAGAAATCCAGGGTTAGCATCAAAGGGAGGATCATCTGCTTTGGCTTTTTTATATAGTTTTCTTGCATGCATAAAAAAAAAATCGTTGTGAAACCCTTTGTGCGCATCAATAACTAAGCTCTAATCACTTATCCTAAATCTTTTACTGGGATTTGGGATCACCGTTGTTACTAATTCTGTTTTCTTGAAGGAGTAAAACCTTTATGACACTACCCTTTCTGATTTGAGAACATCAGAATGTGCAGATAAACATAGAAAAGATAAATTCACATTCTCTATGCCTGTCTATTTATTCTCCTGTTATAGATGTGTTTAAAGCAGTGGTGGCACCAGCGTTTTGTACAAGGAAAGGTTCAGCCAGAAAACTATGAGGACGGGCAAAGTAATAATGTCACATCAAGATTAAATTTTGCAAGACCAGGCAAGGCTGCTGAGAGGCTGGGAAATGCCCGCCAGTGGTTTAAATAAGTTATTTTTTATATCTCTATCTCTATATGAAAATGATCTATGTGTTTATATTTTGGGCAATAGTATTAGATGGTTACATATGAAATGTCGTTTTTTGAATAGTAAGATGAAGGATGATATATACAACAAAAAATGGCAAATATTTATTCAAAGTATGACTCCTTTGAAACAATAACCTTTTTCAACGATCTCATGATAATATACTATCCTTATGAAATTCTTTAAGTTTAGTGGTCACTGAAAGGCACAAATTATGGCTTCCCTATTATTAAACCTTTTATTATGGATATGAAGTTAAAAATGCTTGAAAAGATGATAATCTGTAGGAGGAATGTCAGGTGACTATTTGAGTATGCTGTAAGATTTCATATCTCAATTCTCTAAGCTTAGACACAGTCCACTGAGAGGTGTGGGATCAGGAACTGTCATGGAGCATTTCATTCAGTTCATGATGGACCCATTTTTCCACAATTTTAACCTTTCCTATTGCCTTGAAATGATGTAATACAGTCACTGTTGAGTCTTAAAGTCTCCAGGAATGGCTAGAACTGTTGCCCGTGGGTCATTGGCCATTTCTGTTGATAATTCTTCATCATTAAGAAAAGGTTTAAGCCTCCCTTAAGGTTAATCATTGGTATCCACATTTCCAGACTTAAACCTATTGAACCAATGCTGAACAGTTCCTAATACACCAACATTGCAAGTTGTCACTAAAGGAGGTAAGAGGTAAAAAGACTGGAAGATAAATAATTGTCATAAGAGAGATGGAAGAAAATGAGAAAGAGGCTGAAGACAACATTAGCAAATTGTTCTTTCTCAGGTAATTTATAGGTAAAAAAAACAATCTGATGGTAACCTCCTACACAAAAATAGTTGGAGCATCACCAACAAAGCTGATAGAAAAACTATTTCAATAGAATTTTAATAAATTGCTGGGTAATTTATTATTAGTCTTTATTTGCATCAATTATAATTGATACAAATAAAGCCTATGGAAATATTTCAGACTAGAACCATGTTTTCATTACCAAGAAATGACACTTCAGACATTTTTGTTTTAATATCAATAAATTAGAGACTCTGCACCAATCACAACGGCCCAGTGGCAGAGTGCTCACCTCACTCAGGTTTGGTAGGCCGTGGTCCAATTCACCACCGAGTCTCATCTTTGAAAATGGTACTCAATGCTTCTGTGCTAAGCACTCAGCACAAGGAACCTCTACCTGAGGCTAAGGGATTAAGGTGAAATTGGTTACATTGGTTCTCATGAGATCACCAAAGTTAAGCAACGTTGAGCCTGGTCAGTAACTAGATGAGTGACCATTCGAGAATATCAAGTGCCGTAAGCAGAACAAAGTTTTGAAAGGCCTGGCAAGTCGGAAGTGGGTCTTACAAATAATTTCCCATGTGTACCTAACCCTGTGCCACCTTAGATGAGGGTATAAGTGGAGAACGATGATATACATACATACTGACTGTGCACCAAATGAAATTGTTTCAAGAATCTGAAATCTGTTAAAGATACAAAACCAGAAAAGCAATTGTTCCTAAAGAATAAAATAAAAATCAGTCAGTCCATTCATGTCTAGAACACAAAGTCAGACAAAATGCTGGGGCAGATCCAGGATTTTGAACAGGGTGGGGTCCAAATGGATTTTCAATGGGAGGTGGGGTTGGTGGGGTTTCCAAATGGAAAAATTCATTTTTACAAAAAATATATGAAAAAGAAACATAATTACGCTGGCTGAAGCTCCAGACCTCCCGGCTTTGACACCACCTGGCCACCCGGCACCTCAAACATCAAAACACGAATATTTCTCTAGATATTTAAAAAAAGATTTTTAATTTTTGGGAATCCAGCCACCCAGCCCACCTCCCCAAATCTGCACCTGAATATGGTTCTGTCTTTTCAATAACCAATCAGATGCAATTAAAACCTCGGTTTCATAAAACAACATAAGAGCTCTATTAATATTGCCTTGTGCCAGACTTCTACTCTTCCAAGTAAAACAAAAAACATTATTCATCAACCAAATTTAAATTTACTATAGAAAAAAACATGAAACTTGATATGGGGTCAGTAAAAAAACTTGCTCAACGGAGCTTCTCGAATCTTGATACTAAAACTAAATCCATAAAGATAATGCGAATGGCCCACAAAAACATTTATAAACATGTTTGATGCGTTTTAACATCACATGTCAGACAAGTTACCCCAACAGCCAAACAGCCAAGAGATTAGTGTGGACAAATATTGTCTTAAATGTGAGCAACAAAGATGAGATCCTGTCAACGCAAAATTTGTTGAATAATAATCAACATGACAGCTACCCGGATAAGCCGACATCAACATCAATGAGATCTTATGAACGGGGTTAGTCGAGAAGACAGCGGAGAGGTAAGGGATTAATGTCCTCAACTCTTCAACTTAGACATTTCCTCATCCGAACGATAAGCATCACTAATTTTGTCCTTCTCCCCTGGATGTTGGACAAGAGCAATGACAAATATGATCTTCACGATAATGATGAACACGGTGGATGCTCTGCCTCTAGCCCGTCTCGGGGCACCAGCATGCAACTTTGCCTTTCAAGGTGGATGTTTCTCATCACAGCTGTGGCTATTTTCTTGGAGAGACACATATCAGAAAAACTTTTCTAGCACGCTAGTAAAAACTATTTTAAACTCAAAAGTCTCTTGGTCTCTATTTTACAATGTCAAATCTCTGCCCTCTGGATTATATTTCCCTTAGACTTTATTAAATCCCTTGACAGCACACTTGGAAAGCTTTATTCATTTTCCCAATTTAAACTTCAGTCATTTTGTTAGACTTTCTTGCTATCCCAGGCACGGATTCTGGGGAGAGGTCCAGGGGTCCGGATCCCCTTCCTTTGCACTCGGGCAAAGTGCAAATCTTTTATAATATCTAGATAAAGGAATTTTATAAATAAAAAAAACCAATAATCCTGAGTAATCATAAATTAATGTTAAAAACAAAAATATATTATTTTGTTTTCACGTAATATAACTAAGATGTCTTCTGTCTTATTCTTTATAAATCTTTTATCTATTTATTTTATGATAAATTTCTTTGAATAATTTTTTTTACTTTACTCTTTTGTCAGTTCTAGCGGTAAAAAGCTACAACTCAAATGGAAGTGAAAAATGACAGATCATATATTACTTCCTTGTTTTTGATGTTTGAAATTTGTTTTCTTTTTCACATATCCATTTGTTAAAATAAATTTTTCCATTTGTGTCCCCCTACTGAAAATCCTGGATCTGACCCTAATATGTATGTGTGTATGTGTGTGTGCATGTGTTACAATAAATAGAATGAAAGTAACTTGGGTAAATATGCTCATAGTAAAGCAGTATTTGTCCATGAAATACAAAGTATGGTTGATTTTGTTATTGTTTATGTCAATTCATATGCTTTTTAGAAGCCTAGCTGAAAACTCACCTGTAAGGGTGATTCTTTTTTAGATAGTTGCTATCTAATTATTATTATTCAGTTGCAAATCATCCAGACTTTAAATTAACATATTTTAAGGGTACCTTAATTCAATACCCCTGGCAACAACGCACTGTTTCGGCAACTTAGAGGTCACTTACGGATACACAGAATCAGACGTTTAGTATTATATAGAAATAGATGGAAACCAGATCATAATTATCGAATTGGGACAGTAAATGCAGTAGGAAAAGATCAGACATAAGATGGTGAGATGAGATAGAAAGGTTTGCTGGTATGACATGGCAGAAGCTAGCACAATCATGCTTGTCATGTAAGGAGCTGAGAAAGGCCTTTGTCCAGCAGTGGGCTTATAATGGGTGATGATGATGATTATTATTGAAAAGTGTATATTACAATATACAACTTGAAAAGTGTATA
>VCCN01007234.1:914137-925384 GCA_006491835.1 Architeuthis dux
TTGTTGTTTTAATTTCTAATTTTTGGTTTGGATTTTTGTTTAAGTTCTTGAAAGCAAAAGATTCCCCGCCTCTAGAATAACCCCCCCAAAAGAATAACAAACTTGCGGAGAAAGAAAGGAAAATAAATCTCCTCTCCCATACATACTGATCTTTACCCCTTTGTATCCCCACTCCCAATAATAGACCACTACTATATTAATGAACACTTTTCAAGGGTTTTATACTAACAATTTACTCCAAAAACCTTCCTTCTAATTTGTGGAACAAATCATCTCTCCTAGATTTCTTTAAACCGATTCTTTAAATCTTATTCTATTGATTCAAACCTTAATTTACACTCAAATTATCAAAATACTTTCCATGTTCATTAAGGAAGGTTTGGTTATTTACGCATTTCTTTGAATAAACAATTCTTTGAATAAACAATTTTATTACTAATTCAAATAATTACTTTGTAGTGTTTTTTCCATGGTATTTATGATCATCTCCTACTGTAAAATAAAACAAAAAATTGTAATTCAAAAGTATATACAAAAAACTTTAAAAATCTGATTTTCCAAACAAAATCTCTGATTCAAAAATTCTCTTGTAATTTGACCCGTTATTCACACACACAGTTTATCAGACCAAGACATACACCCAAGATAACAGCAAAACACATCTCCACATACCAAAGGGTTTACAACACCTATAAAATTAAGATTAAGATTTATGACCTTCCAGGGACTTTCTTGCCACTTCAACCTCCTCTAACCACATCAGACATTCCTTAGTTCATATCTCCTGAAGACAACACTGAAACCAGTTGAGGCTATGAACCAAATTCTTATTTTATAAAATATTGGATATTATTTAATATCTACTTCCAACAAGTGCGGATTTTCCTTACTTTTTACTTTTTTTCTGAAATTTGTTGGATTCTTTTTGTGCAGTGGAGGAAGAGGCAAGATAACGTGAGAGACATGCAAAGACGTGGTTGTTTGAGGAGGGGGTGTCAGAAAGTGGAGGGGTGCAGGGAAGAGGAAGTGATAGTGTCAGCAGGAGAGAGACATGAGGTGAGAAAAGGGTGGAAGGACCATCCCTTCCTGCTACCACCACGTCTACATATGTCTCCTGTTGATTCTCTGTTGCGCCTGCAACCTATTTCTCTCTCTGTCCCCTCCTCCCATACATATATCTATTAATAAACAATATATGCTTACAAACTCATATGGAGGGGTAAGCACAAACCCTTGCAATCATACAGACATTGTGGAACCTTCAATGAGAGCTCTTGACTTATATTATTTGTTTATAACCAACAAAAGACCTAAAATATAATTCACTCAAACAAGGTATTTAATTTTTTGTGATTTCTATTTTATGTCCTTGAAGAAATCAATTTTATTTTTAAAGACCTTTTCGATTTTCTTTTGTTCTTGACGCTAAGTATTTCACCCTCCCAAGTATCAGGTCATCCCATAAGTAATGTCTAAATTTAATCCCCAAATATATCAAGTGATTCTTTTGTATCAGTCTCCCCCTTCTCTAATCTTCTTTTCTTCATAATTTTCTTTCATTTACTTTTTTGAAAATCCTTCCTTTCTTTCTTCGTTTCTTCCTTTTTTTCAAACTCATCTTCCTTAGTTTTCCTTTCTTTCATCCATTTTTTATTAGAAACTGTCAACCAAAACTGTCAACATAGTCAACATAGGTTTCTTCAGTTCTTAACTGATTCTGCCTGACTGGCTATCTATGTATGTATGTACAGTAAGAAAAGTCATAAAAGAAAGTTAGTCACTCAATAGAAACCGTCATATAACTAATGTCTTTTGGCAGCAGGCCATGTTGGGGGTCATCAATTAAAAAATATGGAAAAAGGGTGATCAATGAATAAGTTACTTCTCTTGCCTTTTGTTGCGTTACTAAAAAGTCTGAATTTTCAGAATACAAATCTGAATGCTGCCAGGCACAAACTAAGGAACCAATTTAGCATAAAATTACATTGTAAATAGATCCCCCACCTAAAAACCTATTTTGGTGGGTAGATTTTCAAAAAACAAAAAAAAGTTTTTTCTAGACATAATAAAGAGTAAATGTTTAAAATTTTCAACCCTCTACGTACCTTGGTATGCCTGACACATACAGTATCGCCTATAAATAAGTACACCCCTACCACTTTTTTAATTGAAAATCTGTTAGCAAAAATTTTTTTTCGTGAGTATGTACTCATTGTTGGATGGCAACATATTCATACTTTTGGCAACAGAGTTTCAATGCTGTATAGTTTGGTCATAAATAATACCTGATAATATCCGTTTTGATTGTGTAATGTTCCACTATAAATAATAAAATCCTGCTATGTTTGGTTTAGAAGATGATTAACTTTCTATTAAAAAAGTGGTAGGGGTGTACTTATTTATAGGCGATACTGTATGTGTCAGGCACAAGGCCATACCAATGGTACTAGAGGGCTGAAAATTTTAAACATTTACTCCTTATTATGTCTAGAAAAAATTTGTTTTTGTTTTTTTGAAAATCTACCCCCCAAAATAGGTTTTTAGGTGGGGGGTCCCACTTGTTTTTTGAAATTCAGACTTTTTAGTGGTCCAACAAAAGGTGATTGAAGCAACTTATTCATTGATCACTCCTTTTGCAAATTTTTTAATTTATCATCCACAACACGGCGTGCTTCCAAAAGACGTTGGTCACTTGACACTTTCTATTGAGTGACTAACCAGACCTATGGCAAAATTCTGCTATGTTTGGTTTTTCTTTATTTCTTCAACTTTTTCTTTTTTAAATTATTTCATTCTCTTTCATTTTTAAAATAAGTCTTTAAAGCCCTCTTCTCTTCCTGCCCCAGCACGACCCTATAAAATGACTCACCTCCTCTTTTCTTTTTGAATTCTTTCTTCGTTCTTATTTCTTCCTTCTTATTCTGGGCCCTTCTCACTCTTTCCTCTTCACTCTCTCCTGCACTTCTCACCTCTTGGTCCCTTTCTGTCTCTCTCTTTCAACATTCACCTTTCATCACGCTTCACTTTCTTCCCTCAGAATTGAAACCTTCCCAAAGAAAATTTATTGCTGGATCAACAATATAAACTAAGTTAGTTGTTTTATAGCAATGTGTTAAAAGATATTAAATACATTGGAAAAAACATAAAAATAAATAAATAAAAATAAAAGATACACAAAAAAAATCAAGATTATTTATTGATTTATCAGTTTTACCTTTCTTTATTTTTTCATTCTTTATTTTTTTGATTATTTTCCTTCCTGTTTACTTTTCTTTATTTTTGTATGTCAGTTTTTTAGTTCTTGTTTTTTTATTTTTATTTCTTTTATTTGCGATATGAAGTCCAATAAAAAAACTACGATTTATTCTATTTCCAAGTTTTATTTATTTTGATTTCATTTTCTGTATAAAAATTTTTATTCTGAAGTTTTGTTTTCATTTTTGTATCTTTGATTTCTTTCTTTTTTCAGTTTTTGTTTCAAGGTTTTTTGCTCTTCATTTTATTTCTTGTATCCTTTTTACTTTAAACTGAAATCTTAACTGAAAACCAATCAAATTCTAACCAGAGTTTAAGACGTGTTTCATGAGCACAGCTGATAAATCTGTTAATGATAACTATTATTCATTGAAAGATTTTCAAAGGCCAACAATTTCTTCTCTGATTGATTTTCTCTAATTAATTTGAAAGTGATTTTAGATTAGAAAGTTCATAAATAGAAGATGCCAGATTAGGGAAGATTAAAATTCTACACAAGAAATTTAGGATTTTTTCTGGAAGGTTGAGAACCATACAATTAATTTGTCTTAAGTTTGAATTTTCTATCCTAACAAGTAGGCCTTAGAGTCATCAGCTTTTAAATATCATCAAATGGGCAACGGTGGAAATGGGGGCGTTCATGTGGGGGTGTGGCATATACCTTCTTCTCAATTTCCAGGTTTGTTGTATGTCTCAAAACAGCCCCAAAATTAGCCATATCTTCAAAAGATTATCCATGGGGGCTTACAATGCCCAGGAACCCCCAGCTGAATGGTTCACTTCCCTCATCTCTGATGGAACCCTCTGTGATCTCCAAGTATAAATCCTAGATACAGCCTAACCATATACCTAGTTCCCAAAACCAATTTCCATAACTGCAAATGGGTTTAGAATAGCCATTATTATTATTTTCTTTCATCTTAATTTTTTAGATTCTTTTTATTGCAACTTACTTAGACCATCAATCTATGGCAGTGAGTAAACAGCACAGATCGGGAAGTAAAGGCTTTTCCATCAAATGCAAAGGTTCCAACATACAGTAACTTTATGTTAAAACCTTTGCACCAAGAACAAGGAGAGACTTGTTTTGTAAAATAAACATTTTGGTCAGTTTTGTACTTTGTTTTGTTTTTGCCTTTCTTTGTTTTTTCACATATAAAATGTGTATAAGTATCTACTTACTGGGAAGTTGTGACAACAATAAAGTCTAGAATGAGACAATGTCCGGAAAGTCTGCTCTTCTTGAAACAATGTAGAACTAACTAAAAACTGAAGGAAAAAATCAGTTCATATAAAGCTATGATGAAGGGGAGGTAACTGTGTAAGTTTTAATTTTACCATATTTCTTAATATATAAAAAAATATCTCTCAATCGGAAACAATTCCTGGATCCATCCCAAAATCAAAGCAAATTTTTCTTTCAAAATGTCATTGAAATTCATTGAGAACTTCTGGAGATATTGTGTGGACAAACAGACAGAAAAATAAACTGGTCTGGTTGGTCACTCAATAGAAACTGTCACGTGACCAACTTCTTTTGGCAGCATACCGTGTTAGGGGTGATCAATTAAAAATTGGAAAAAGGGGTGGTCAATAAATGAATTACTTCTCTTGCCTTTTGTTGGGCAGTGATCATTAAAAAAGTCTGAATTTAAAAAAAAACAAGCTTGAATGCTGCCAGGCACAAACTAAGGGATCAATTTAGCAAAAACTTACATTGCAAATTAAACCCTCTATACACGGGTGAATTCTCAAAAACAAAAAAAAAATGTTTTTTCTGGACATAATAAGGAGTAAATCTTTAAATTTTCAGGGCTCTAGCTCCATTGGTGCAGTCTGTACACATGATACATACATACATACATAGCCAGCCAGCCAGACTGACTTGTTAACTGAAGAAACCTATGTTGACAGCTTTGGTGATAGTTTTGGTTGACGGTTTCTAACATGAGTGAATACATATAGCTCTTCCAACTTGGCAGAGGTAAATCAAGAATTGTTATCAAACCCAGAGACTGGTTCTTCAGTTCTTTGGTTCTTTGGTTCTTTAACAAACTTAGAGTCTTGGAAACAATGGAGGAACTGTTTTATAAACTCTAAAAATGCAACTTGGCAGACTTTCTTTTTATCTTTCATTTTGATTCAGCTGTCAGCACCTTTCTTTTAAAAAAACTCTTTCACTTCTGTTGGAACTGAAGATATCCTTGAATCTGGAGTGAGCATGAATATCTGAACGAACAAGGAGATGTGGGTGGATGCCCTGCTACTCTTTTGAAGCAACTGATTCTACCTGACAAAAAAAAGGAACCCTTTTTACTGAACACAAGTGCATATCTTCATGGTGGGGAATTTTCAAGAGAGAATTTTTTTAAGTGACTTTATGTGGTGCATATAACCATGTCTCGTTGGAGATTTTAGAATACACAAAAAAACAAAAAAAAACACATAAATCTATATAATTATTATTTGGTTAAAAAGCAAGAATATGATGTTGATTTTATTAATATTTTGATGGAGAAAGTAGAAAGTAGAGTCTGGTGTTTTGTACCATTTTTAGTTTAGCACAAGTAAATTCCTGCCATGATTCAGTGATTAAAGAACAAGAAGATTTTCTTAAAGATCTGATCACACATTTTCTATGAGAGCTGCATCAAAGAAGAATGTCTTTTAAAACACACACAAAGCTAAATAGGTATCTGTATGCTGGGATATGCATGATTTGTATACACACAATTGCATATGAACAAACATACACACACTCACACACATATATACACACACGTACATATAGAGTACTGCTCATAAGTATTTGAACAAGCACAAACTCTGTGGTTCTTGCCTATGATGGGTTTTTTCCATTTATTTATTGGTCTAGTCTGAGGCTATTTAATTAGCTAGTTTGGAAACTCCTCCAAAGGGCAATGTTAGTTAGCCTTTCCAATCTCCTTGCTGATTGGTTCTGAACAAAATTTTAGCACGATAGAAAAACAATAGACGGCTTAATTCATTCAACAATTTAATTCTATTTTTAACATTTTTTCCTGAAATTTAACATTCAGAACCACAAAACATGGCTAAATGCATGTCTTGTGCTGAATGCTATAAAATGTTGTTGTTGTGTAAAATCCCTGTTTTTTATTGCTTAAAACCAAGCCATACATTTTGTTCTTTGTGATACTTATGGGCAGTATTTTGTTTTGGGGGTACCCCACCCCCAAAACAAAATCTTTGTCCACGAAGCCAAGTAAAATATAAAAGTAGTATATAATTCTATAGTTTGTAATTTTTTATTATTAAGTTTCATGTGTTATTATAACTTAAATTAGCATGTATTTAAAAGGGTTAGGTGGGAGTTGCTAGTCTGTAAAATCAAGTGATACTTGTAGACAATCATTTCCGCAGTTGACCAATTTATTACGGCTTCGTAGTTTGAAATTATGGGGACATGTATATTGAAATAAATGATTTTTTTAAAAAATGAATCCCTGGATGCTCAGAATTTGTGTAGAATTTGTCAACTGGACATTGGAAAGGGAAAGCCAAAATATTTCTGTTGTCAAAACTAGTTTAATAAGATTAAAGTTGAATGTTATATTCTATTTTGATGTTGAAAAATGCTGATTAAAATAGAACGAAACGTAATAGTGACTTGTGCAAAATAATAATTTAAAAAAGAATTGTTTGATTTGTTTGAACTCACTCGCTTGAAAAGATGTTACAACAACGAAACAATTTGTCAAACTGTAGTGAGTCTCATAATAAATATTTAAAAAATTGTATATGCTCTATTTTATTGATTTATTTGCTAAAATATGCAGCACTATGTATTTTCAACAAATACGTTAAAAAAACACAAAACACACACACATAAATATATTAGAAATCATCAACCAAAACTGTCACCAAAACTGTCACCAAAACTGTCAACATAGGTTTATTTTAGTTTTAAAGTTGGTCTGGCTGGATGGCTATGTATGTATCATGCCATCATTATGTCTACAAAAAAGGTTTTTAGTGTGTGTGTATGTGGGGGGGGGGTCAATTTGCAATATAAGTTTATGCTAAATTGATCACTAGTTTGTGTCCAGTAGCATTCAAGTTTGTTTTTTGCAAATTCAGACTTTTTTAGAGATCACTGCCCAACAAAATGTGAGCGAAGTAACGTATTAATTGATCAGCCCTTTTTCCAATTTTTTAAATTAGTCATCCCCAACATGGCATGCTACCAAAAGATGTTGGTCATGTGACAGTTTCTATTGAGTGACTAACGAGACCTGTATATATACAAGTCGGATAAAAGCAGTTTTGTCCTTAAATTCCTGAAACTGTATTAACTGTATTATCTTGGTGAGTGACTGATGAATCAATCAAGTTATATTCACTTATGAATATGGGTTTTCCTGGATAGAACATGTAAGCAGGGTTTAATGACAGATATTAAATAGTTGCTTCCCTTAGATAGAACTGGCGTTAATTTTGGGACAAATTGGGCGTTACATAAAGACACTCTGTATGTATATCTTGGTGAGCAACTGATGAATCAATCAAGTTATATTCACTTATGAATATGGGTTTTCCTGGATGGAACATGTAAGCTGGGTTTAATGACAGATATTAACAGATTGAAATGCAAAC
This sequence comes from Architeuthis dux, assembly GCA_006491835.1. Classification (NCBI taxonomy): domain Eukaryota; kingdom Metazoa; phylum Mollusca; class Cephalopoda; order Oegopsida; family Architeuthidae; genus Architeuthis; species Architeuthis dux. The sequence continues at coordinate 922,028 of VCCN01007234.1, forward strand.
AGAAGATAGAGTACTTACAGGTCCTTTATTCAAATATTCACAATGACCATGGTCAACCACACACGTGTGTCCTTCCGAGCTCTGTTTTCTACTGATAACCCAATACAATAATGGCTGCTCATTGACCAGAACATAAAACAGCGCCACCTAGCAGAAGTCTTCTGCCTAAAGGGACTAACTCATGATACTTACTTAACAGAACATTTTTAAGTTCTGAGTGAGGCTCGCTAACAGCCATAGAAATTATATATATGTTTTTTTAATTTTTAATTTTAAATTATTTTATATATTTGTTCTTTTGAATTTGTTGAAAGACTGCTGTGTGTAGTGAGCACATGGCTGAAGGCATGAACAAGCAAATTGATTTCTGTTTTATTTACTATCATTGGTTCATAGAAATAAACAGCTTTATAGACTATATATATATATATATATATATGTGTGTGTGTGTGTGTGTGTGAGGAGTTTGTTTGTGTGCATGAGGGGATGTTTGTATGTGTGTGTATGAAGAAGTAAACATTCACACATATATATGAAAGATTTCTGCTGGGATAAAAGCCTTCCCCTAGACACACTCATTCTTGGGAATCATCAAAAGACAGATATCCCCAAACATTACTGACTTTCTGCACACCAGGGATTGTCCAGACGAGCCGACCTGAAGCTAGAAACGGAGACAATCCAGGCTAGATCTGTTTTTCCCTCTATTATTACCCACACATTCACACAATCACAAAGATACATTAGCATTAACACGCGAATACCTTAGTAATGATCAAATCAAAGCATAGCTATCTCCGAAAAAACAAGAAAAAGAAAAGAAAAGAAAAAGATTAAGCCGAGTGAGAAAAAATAATCACAACCATGTGAATCATAACCTCAATGCTTACCTTTCCTCTGTATTGAATGTAAAAAAGGGAAGGAAACAGCCGAAGAAGCTATCTACAATAGATATATATATATTTTCTTTTACTTTCACTCTCACTTTCACTTTCACTTTATATACATATATAACAATTTCTCTTCTCCACTTATATATGAGTGTATATATATACACATATATATATATACACATACATTCTCCACTTATATATGTATATATATATACATACATATATAAGTGGAGAAGAGAAATTTTTATTGCAACGGATTTCGTAATCACCTTTTGTATTATTTGTTTTGATTTTTTACTTATGTTATAGTTTTTTATAATTCTCTGTCCTTGTGTGTTTTTGTGGTTTTATCTTTTTTATCATTTTTTTCCTCAATAACATTAAAGGAATAGATGTTAGGGGAATCAAATATACTAAAGGCATTCTCATGAGCCAAATAAATAAATATATTGCTCTGTCGTGCAATAGTGGATAACAAAAACATCAGCTCTTTTATTTTTTTAAAGATAATTTTAGAAATCACCTAACATTATTTATCCAGGAAATTGGACCTATGAGCACTGTAATATATCTTTGCTCCTTTGTATTGTTACAAGAGAAAAAAAGAAACAGCAACAAAAACGCAGATTGATGCCACTTCCGCAATAAGTTAATGCTTGTTTCTAGAAAACCGACAAAACTTTAGAAAAACTATTGAGTGTATTAGGAAGGGCGGGTCGTGTTGCTTCTTGCATGTGACCTCTGTTTCTTGATTAGAAACTTTTAGTGCATCATTATTTGCACATCATCATTTGTGTTGAACTCGGATTCATTTTTACATGTCTTGTTTCACTTTCTCTTTTAGTCTGGTTGAACTTTTTGTATCCTGGATTGATAGTGTCATAAAGTACAGGCTCGTGCAAAGCTGGTAAATGTAGGTCCATTTCAAACTGCACATCAAGAATTTTTTGATCAATGCTAAATACATATGATTTATGTATGGGTATATACACATACATGTTATGTACATGATGTACTTACAAGTAAACAGAACAGAATAAAAGAACTAGAAAGATTAATAAAAAAAAATGTAATGGCAAACAATTTTGTTTCACACATGCCTTTGCGGAAGGCATGAATCCACTTCATCCCACAGCTATGGGTAAATAGCGGAGCAGTTGGAACTGTTTAGCCCTGTAAGGAAGTCCATCTTAGCTAGCACCCTGGCCCTGTAAAAACCCACAAACAATGATTGGGCCACCATGAATCGTTCGAGAAAAGGAGACAATATTATTTCTTCATGTGTTATGGGAAGCAACTTTGCTTTTGAATGGAAATTCAGAGATTATGGAACTGAGTGACACAATGTAAATTTAAACCAGCTTTCATATTTAACTATTTATTTAATTTAAGTATTCTGCATTCTTTTTCAAGAGGGTCAAGATTTTGTGCATTCAGTAACTCTGAAAGCCTGTAACTTGTGTGTCACAACATGATGACACAACAGCAAAATTCAAACAAGCTTGGCTGTTGCAGGATCAAACTCTACTTCTATTCTGACTGAAGATGATTACTGCAACTTTTGTATTGTATATAAATAAATAATTATAAAAATATATATATTTTTTCATATAAATATATTTATTTATTAGAATGCAATAAGGCTGTGCATAATTGTATGATAAATTTTCCTTAATATCTAAGACTTGTCAATTTAGCTCAGTCAGTAATCAGTTGGTCGTGAGTTCAAACCATGGTAGGGGAATGTTTTTACACCCCTAATTTTGGTGAGGATTGTTCTTGTTGTTCTTGTTATAGTAGGAAAACAACGTCAGACTTTGTACTGGAGTTTGACAACATACTATCATTCCGTGATCAGAATCGTCTCCAGTTAGATAAACTTTTTGCTCTTAGGGTGAGGTTGCCTATAGAGTGCTAAAGGTTAAATACTCTGATTCAAAGATAAAGACCTTGGCTTTCCCTCTCTCTCTCTATTATCTCTATCTATCTAACTATATTTCCATCGATCTTACATACACACTCACAAGAACACACCCACACACACAAATATATGTAAAGAATATCTAAAAACTGTACACATTTTTTATTAGCCAATAACTCTGCGACATCTGGCCTTTTTCAATTGAGAATTGGCGTTAGAAATCGAAAACAAGAATCTTACATCTGATCAATAGAAATTGGTTCTGGAGTTTAATGTTTTCATGATTTGGTCGTAAACATGAACGCTCTGCTTCTTTTTGTATAATCAATTTATTTCTAAAATTTAATGATTTTATAATTAATAATAAATATTACTATTAAGATTAGACATAAAGTCATTACATGTTTTATGTTTAGACATAAAGTCATTACATGTTTTATGTTTAGACATAAAGTCATTACATGTTTTATGTTTGGACATAAAGTCATTACATGTTTTATATTTAGACATAAAGTCATTACATGTTTTATGTTTAGACATAAA
>VCCN01007234.1:926023-963122 GCA_006491835.1 Architeuthis dux
TGCTAACACACAAACACAAAATGCCTATGGCATAACACACAGCAAGAGAGGAAGGGGGTAATGCTAACACACAAAGACAAAATTAGTGCTAACCAAGATCTGTAGGAAGATGTGTTCGTTAGGCCGCTGGTATGTCGAGACAAGAAAACAGGTGAGAAAGTAAAATGAGATGGAATTGAACTCAGAGGGAAGGGAGAGGAGTATGCAAAGGGTAGGAGGGAGAAACATAAAGATATTCACTAAAGGAGAATGGCTGAATGTGTATGTGTGTGTTACTACTACTACTAGTACTGCTCTGTTTCATCATATACACAAATGAAGACAATGTTCCTGGCTGTAAAAATAAGGATATTTTTATTCTATTATATATGGCTTTGTTATCCATTTCACTCCTTTACTATTTTTCTTCAGATACTACACTCCTTTAGATTTCCACCCCTAGGTAAACTGTTAGCAAAACAACGGGTATTTTACTAGTGTCTGATAAAATGTTTATTGATTTTATCAGAAACCATCAACCAAAACTGTCAAAATAGGTTTCCTCAGGTTATGTATGCATACATGCCATATCAATGGAGCTAGAGGGCTGAAAATTTCAAGGCTTGCATTAGTGCAGAGATCGTTCTCCTCCTTAGCAGAATTAACAGGATCGCCACTGGAGGCTCTCTACCTGATTCCCAGTTGCTTACAGCGCCTGGAATTCCCAGACGGTCACCCATCTAGGTACTGACCAGGCTCAATGTTGCTTAACTTCGGTGATCGTATGAGAACTGGTGTATCCAACACGATTTTGCTGTAACTATGGCAGAGGTCAATTGAAAGGACCACCAGCTTTGCCCACTGACCCTGTGACCTTTTGCCTCAATGACCAAAATCACATTTTCTTCTCCTCCTCTCACTTTTGGTCACTCGATTCATTGCTGAATCGGAAAAAGGATGAATTTTTAATCCTATTTTTAACCAAAAATATCCTGCCTGCTCTGTGGGGCATGATGAGTCCAGTTGTTGCATTTGGCTGCAGAGATAGAGAGAGAGAGAAAGAGAGAGAGAGAGAGAGAATGAGAGAGAGATATGGGGTGGGGTTGCTGAGGAGAGGGGGGCATGGGTGTTGTAGTGACTAACGACTGACATTTGACTAAAATACCATTTGAATGTTGTTTGTCCATCGTTTCACAGTAAGACGTTCTTCTGGATAGTCCGGCAAGCCTCAGCTTTATTAATGCTCCTCTTTTTATCTGTTTTATATTCTAATTTTAGTCAGGGGGGCTTTGAATCTGTGGCCGCCTGATTTATGATACAATCCTAAATTCTGGGATGGTGAGGTTTGTTGACATTAACTTGTCAGGGACTCCATCTTCATTTTTTGTTCTCTTTCTAAAACATCTAGGATTGGGATACAACTGCTTTCAAAAGATGAAATCTTTCATGATGATTTTCTTAGTTCTTTAGAAGGAAAATAAAGCAGAGTTTTAATTGCATCTATACAGCAATAGTTGTCTGTTCAAATGGCTATACTGAATTTGGCACAAGGTTTTTTCAAGGTAAAAGCAGATCGTTAGTCTTGACTACATAGGCTTTTCTACAGAGGTCTGATTAATCACTCAATAGAAACAGTCATGTGACCAATGACTTTTTGCAGCATGCTGTGTTGGGGGTGATCAATTAAAAAATTGGAAAAACAGGTGATCAATGTATAAGTTAGTTCTCTCGCCTTTTGTTGGGCAGTGATCACTAAAAAAGTCTGAATTTAAAAAAACAAGCGTGAATGCTGACATACACAAACTAGGGGACCAATTTAGCATAAACTTACATTGCAAATTGAAACCCCACTAAAAACCTATTTGAGAGGGGGAATTTTCAAAAAACAAAAAAATACTCTGTTTTACACGTGACACATACATAGATAGATAGCCAGCTAGCCAGCTAGCTAGCCTGATCCACTTAAAAACTGAAAAAAACCTACGCTGACAGTTTTGGTGACAGTTTTGCCTTATAGTTTCTTGTTCACATTATTTTTGTTTTTGTCTTCATTTGTTAGATATTTAGGCAGCCATGGGCGGGATTCACAGATTTGACCCCCACAGGTGTTGAAAGTCATAAACAGGTTATCGACCAAAACCCAAACTGCAAGGTGGGAGGCAGGAAAACCGGCGCCCTCAGAAAGCAGAGAGACAGACCGCCTAGGCTTGGAAAGACACAAGACCAATTTCCCTGTAAGAAAAGTCTGTCTGCTCTCATCATCTCTCTCCCACTCTTCATTCTCCGCCACTGCACGATGTATCTGATGCAATAAAAATATATCCTCATAATTTTATAAACCAAGTTTTGAGTCGTCCTTTTTCTCCAAGTCCAAGATGGCTATACAACACATTGGCTGATATCCCATATATTATGAGTGTTCATAAACAAACAGGTATTTCCAGGTGTTACTCAGGTGCCAGAGAAGGAATAGGTATACAGGTGAGTTTTTCTCTTCCTGAAAATATAGTTTCTTTCTCTTTCTTTCTGGTTTACTCTGCCAACGTCCTTATGTCCGTCCAACCACACGATATTTCCAAAAGTTCTCAATGAACTTTTGTGAAAGGGTGGGCCATGGGCTAAGAAATAAGTGATTCAATTTTGAGGCAAATGTTTTTGATTGAGATATATTTGTTCATTATTCTGCATGAAAAGAGGTTAAAAACAAATGGTGTATAAAAAGGCTAAATTTAAATTTCAAGAGAAGTAACTCAATATTTGTATATATTGCTAGAATTGCATTCTCTCCCCTGTTTTTTTAATATTTTATTTTCATTCAGCTTTTAGTTAGTGTATGACGTTGGTAGAGATATGCGTTTTCTGGGTGCTTTCTAGTTTATATGCTTTACTAAAAAACAAATGCCAACCTCACAACTAAACACAAAAACCATCAAAATATTTTGGGAACATTCCTTTCTCTTTCTTTTTTCTTAATCAAAGTCTTTAGCTGATTATTGTTTTTATTCACGGATACACATCTACAAGGTCTGTCCGGAAAGTATTCAGTCATTTATTAATAATGAAAAAATATCCTACCTATGGTAATGGGGTCTTAGTCCTCTTCAAATACTCCTCCTGGATGCTGGGACCTCACACACTTATCCCAGAATCCCTTCTACTTGTCAAAACAGTCTGCAAACTCCTCTTTCGGGATCATCATCAGCTGCCTAGTTCTGTTCTCCTTAATCTCGTCCATGGTCTGACATCTCCCTTTCCACAGCAAAAACGGAAATCTCTGTGATGCGATATTTTTCTAAAAAATCCTGCTCAAGATGTGAAGAATGACTCATCAGTCATTGTTAATGTAACAGTTACACAATACACATGCTCACTCATTGGTGTCTCACTGCCGACTGAGTTACTCTATGGGAGAGTGTCTGCTCACTAATATGCAGTAAGGTCTCTTCTGATTGGTTGCCAAGTTACATCAAGGTTGCACAACTAGTTCTCAAGATATTCAAAATGGATGGATACTTTCCAGACAGACATTGCAATCACTGTGTAAACATACTGACACAGCACACAGCTTTAGGTATACCATTAGCAAAGCAATGTTATTTACTAGTTGACTAATATTTCAAAGAATGTGAAAAAATGTTGAAGTATGTGAAAGTGTTAAGTTGCTTTATTTGGTGAGTTTGTGTTGAAAATGGATTGATGTTAAATCGAACATGAAAAAAAGACAGATCTGGTTAGTCACTCACTAGAAACCGTCAAGTGACCAACGTGTTTTGGCAGCAAGGCATGTTGGGGGTGATCAATTAAAAAATTGGAAAAAGGGGTGATCAATGAATAAATTACTTCTCCCGCTTTTGTTGGGCAGTGATCACTAAAAAAAGTCTGAATTTAAAAAAAACAAGCGTGAATGCTGCTGGACACAGACTAAGGGAACTTACATTGCAGACTGAACACCTTACTAAAAACATATTTAGAGAAGGAATTTAAAAAAAAACAAAACAAATGCTTTTTGTAGACATAATAAGGAGTAAATGTTCAAATTTTCAGCCCACTAGCTCCATTGGTGCAGCCTTTACGTGTGATACTTACACACATAGCCAGCCAGACCAACTTGAAAACTGAAGAAACCTATGTTGACTGTTTTGGTTGATGGTTTCTAATAATAATAAAAAGAAAAGTCAAGGAGCAAAGATTGTATCCAGGCAAACTTTGTGGTATTGAATGTTGTCAGCCATTTTGGTTTGGGAGGCTGGACACTAAACATTTTCACTTGATGTATGGGAATTTGACATGTAATGCTTTTGCCCCATGCGTGGCTGTTCACGACTCAACATTGATGCTGCTGATGATGATAGACAGATACTCTGCAACCCAACACTGATGCTGATGATGATAGACTTGAAACAAGACCAAAGTTTTTTTAAATATTGCAATTGAAAATAAATAAATAAATCAAAGGTTTTTGTGTTGAAATTTGTTTTTATATGAAAAGCCTTTTTTTCCGTTTCTCTCTTATTTGTCTTGTAGTTTTTCTTTTCTTCTTCTCTTTCCCTTCCTTCTATACAACTATTTTCTTTCCTTTCTTTTCCTTTCCTTCTACTTTCTCTTATTGTCTCTTTCCTTCTTCATTGTTTCTATTTTCTTTTTTACTTCACTTATTTTCCTTTTCTTTTTTTTCTTTTTTTCTTTTTTGAACAAGGGTCGGGTAGTGCAAACAAAGTCATATACTCTGGTTCAGTGGAAGAGACAGACAAGTGCCATTGCAAGGACAAATTAACTGACATGAGATATCCTGTAGCATGGACAGCGGAATGAGAACAATCTACGCCTGTGGATTGAATAACAGGTTTGATTCAAAATTCCCAGACTATGACAGATACCCATAGAAGGCTGGAAGGTACAACGGCCAAAACATTGTGACTATAACAACCAAGATGAGGACACTTGACCAAGTGTATAACAATAATAATTCCTCATCTCAGAAATTCTGACATTAATGTGATTACAATAAACTATGAAAATGAAAAATATCAAAAGATTATTTTTAATTTCAGTGCTTTAGATGTTAAAAATTTAAAAAAAACTGTAAATGTTTTTATGAACGTAGTTCCATCTTGTGTATTGGTGTAATGTCTTCTGATGTACATGTTACAGCTGTTTAGGCCATTTTCAACATCTTAACTCTTAATAAATGTGTTTATTTATTTATTCATGCAGTATAACTGACATTTGGCAGACTGGGCTCTTTAGCCTTGATTGGCACCCAGTCTAGGAGATGGACAACTCTGAATCCAAACCAGGAGTTGAGCCCCTAAGGCAGAGTGCTGATAAACTCTACCTCTTTTCTGGTAACTCCTTCAGAACCAAAATGTCGCCATTTGGGACACGTCATTTTACCAGTGGAAAACAGCCTTGGAGGCCGAGAGAGTGGGAACAGCCCTCCCACTCTAAAAACGTTCACACGCAGGTTATTGTGCAATCATCACAGACATCATCATCAGAATTCTTTTCTCTTTCATTCTTTCTTTTACCCACCCCCTCATACTCCATTGTTTCTCTTCTCTAATTCTTTTTTTCTTTCTTCAGCTCTCTTTCCCTCCTCTTTTATTCCAATTCTTCTTCTTCTTCTTCTTCTTCTTCTTCTTCTTCTTCTTCTTCTTCTTCTTCTTCTTCTTCTTTCTTGACATTCTTTGCATCATGTTTGGTCCTTTTCTTTCATCAAAGTCAAATTAGAAACAGACAACCAAAACTGTCAACATAGGTGTCTTCAGTTTTTAAGTGATAATGCCTGGCTATGTATATGTTACGTGTATATACCGCAGAGCTGAAAATTTGAATATTTACTCCTTATTATGTCTAGAAAAAACTTTCTTTTTTTAACCCCCCCCAATAGGTTTTTAGTAAGGGGTTCAATTTACAATTTAAGTGTAGTCTAAATTGGTCACTCAGCATTCATATTTGTTTGTTTGAAAATTCAGATTTTTTTCAGTGATCACTGCCCAGCAAAAGGCGATAGAAGTAATTTATTTGTTAATCACCCCTTTTTCCCGACTTTTTAATTGATCACCCCGAACACAGTGTGCTGCCAAAAACGTTGGTCAGACGATGGTTTCTATTGAGTGACTAACCAAACCTGTTCTTCTTTTGCTATCCATAATTCCCAATCAGTTTTGAATTTGTTTCCTTGTCAGAATCATTTTTAACCTAAACTTCACACATTTTTGTTCCCAAGATTCCTTTCACCTCTGCAGTCCACAATTCTCAAATTCTTGTTTATATCTCAGCAGATCTGTTTATTTTCCAGGTTTGGATTTCTTTTTATCCATTTACTTGTAGAATTCAAAACAAGATAAGAGCAGACAACAAATTGCAATGTGCCAATGTTTGAAAATTTAGTCAGTGTTTATCTTCTTGGTGATCAATTGGTCTGGGATACAAGCCAGAAGAGCTGAGACTGAACAACAGGTATTATAACATCTACAGCAGAGAAGTACAGAGACATGGCATAACTAAATGGACATCATGTTTTCCTCAGATTTGTCATTTAATAATAAAAAATAAACTTGTTTGATGTGTCACAGTTTATTCTAAACATGCAAGAGAAATAATTATGCAAACACTTCACAGAGTCTCATCCTCCAGGGGCATGGGAATTGTCAGATTTTAAAAGTGGGACATGTATTGTTGGTGATTCTGTAATGGACACATATGTATTTTTGCAATCACACACTCTGGTCATCAAGTGAAACTACTTGACACAATTTTCCTTTGGAACACCCAGATTTTTATCAAGTTAATCTTTCCTAGTACAACTCTCAGATAACCAACTTGATACTTGACTTGAAACATGATACCCTTTGTAGACAACAAGTCTGGCAAACCCTTGTATTCTTGTCACCTTACATTTCATCTTGGAACTTGACGAAATGCATTTCCATCCACCACTCACCTCTTACTATAAGAAGACTAGCTATTCTTCATTCATTGTTCAGTCAATTTTGTCACCTGACAAATCTATGACGGTTCCACCCTTACAGTCTGATTATATACATACACATTCATACATACACACACACTCTCTTCCTTAACATCTTCAGAAAACTAAGGACACTCACTTACTAAGTAGTATACAAACTCTTTAAATGCATTCTTTCTTCTTGTTCTCGACAGCTGTGAAATACCTTATTGTTATATCTTCTGTAATGAGTATACTTCTTATTATTGTTGCAGAGTATTTGTATTCTTTATTCTCATTGCTTTGTTACCATGTTCAACTTGCATCTTTGCAACATACATGTATTTTAGTCCTTTTACTACTGCAGGAACCAACGGAGAAAGAAAGACTGCTAACATTACCCTTTCTATATCTCTAGTATCAACAGCATTCAGGCGCTTAGCACTATTACTACCACTGCTACTATTAGTTTATCATCATCTACTATGGCTATATAGAAAGTACTACGCTCTTATCTTTGTTATTGTTTTCACCATAACTTTTCCACTTTATTGGAGGCAGATATATTAATAATATTGGTGTTAATTCTATCAATATTATCTTCTATTACAAATCTGAAGATGGAATGAGCCAGTGTCAAATAACAAAATTGTAAATCCCACATTCAACTGTGAACCACATGATCATACTTACTTACTGGCAATGTTCCCTTTCATTTCTTTTAGTAAATGTGTGCAAAAATCTTATTTTGTGCAAATTTTTTTCATGTGGCAAAAGTATGTGCGCACTTTTGAATTCGACTTAGTGAATCAACATTTTTTTTTCAATAAAACCTCAGTAAGCTATCTACAGAATTTTAAAACTTTTGTGCACACATTAATTTCCTTTGTGTGCTGGTTGCAAAATGCACTGCATAGAGGGAACTATGCTTACGGGTAGCCCCAACTTTACCCCCTTGAAAAGCCAATGGAGCAAAGGTAACATGCTACATCAGAGACTTAAAACAAGTGTTCAAAGTTTCTGGGGACCGACTGTGCACAGGTTGTGCCACTCCTTAGGAAGAGGACTGGCTACCACTTTTGGTGTCCCATTTGAGCAAAATATACAATATAGGCAATAAAAACAGGATTGCTTTTGGGAGATTTAAAAAAAATAATATTTGCTTGTTATCTTTGTGAGAGATTTGTTAAATGGTTGAAATTTCCGAAGGTTGGAACAATGGTCGATTCTTAATTGGGTGAAAATGAAGTGTTCTGTTCTGTCTGAAGGACAAGTCGTCACTTGAGCTTTCATTAGGGAATTTCACATCTATGGATTTTGTTTGTTTTTTCCTTCTCTTTAATCAATTAAGTCTTTGTTTGAGATCAATTTGTTTGGGGTCAAAAGTAAGATTATAAGTAAAGTGTTGTAGATCTTATTAGAACTGCTGCTGCTGCCGCTGCTGCTGTAAACAAATGGAAAAGAGAAGAGAAAGTGATAGAGTGCTGATGGCCAAGTGGTTAGAAAAATATGGTAAAGATCTACATCCGTTAACCAAAGATCTAAACCCATTAACCAAAGATCTACATCCGTTAACCAAATATCTACATCCGTTAACCAAAGATCTACATCCGTTAACCAAAGATCTACACCTGTTACCCAAAGATCTACATCCGTTAATCAGATCTACATTCGTTAACCAAGTCGAAAAAATAGAAACAATTTTTTTTCACCTGTAATTTTCCGTGCTTTTTAATCTGTTAGACTCTAACAAATTTTGTATAATTTGTTAGTTTTTAGAAAAATGTTTTTTACAGTTTTACGAGGGGTGTTCTATTTATAATGTAACTGTATAGTAAACTGGACCATTACTTTCAGTCCGTTATATGGAAGTGAAGCATGTTGTTACTTCCACCGTGAAGGTTATTAATTAGATTCCTTTGATATTTTACACCATGCATACCCTCGGGCAGACCCACATGGCCCTCCACCAAAAATCCTTAATGAAAGCACAGAAAATTAAAATATCAAAGAAGCCTCACAAGGGAAGTAACTGAATACTTTGAAGCCTCACTTCCATACAACAAACAGAAAGTAATGGTGCCGTTTACCATACAGTTACATTGTAAATAGAATCCCACTTGTAAATCCTTAAAAAAACATTTTTTCTGAAAAATAAAATATCCCAGGAAGATTGTTTGGGTCTAACAGATTAAAAGCACAAAACATTACTGGTGAAAATAAATTGTTTCTATTTTTTTTCGACTTGGTTAACGGATGTAGATCTTTACCAAAAATATAATCAGCAAACTGAATTCAAACTCTGATTGTGTTCACTTCTATATAATAAAGTGAATGGGGCATGTTGACTCAGAAGGTACAAAGATAGGTATGACAGAGGGAAAGGTGATCCACTGGGAACTGTGCAAATGACTGGGATTAAGTAAATATACTCAAACCAGAAGCAGTTCTAGAGAATTCTCTGGCACTTTAAAATTCAAACAGATCACTGAATCCAGGCTAAAAGACTGCATTTTGTCTGATACATTCTTCTGCCTTCCTCAAGTGTGTATTATATTCCAGAGTCTTTATGAACTGCTTTAGTTCTTTTGTTTTCTTCTTTTTCTTTCTTCATTCTCTTCAACAAGGTTATCACAGTCTGATAGAATCACAGGACTGAGTGTTTCGGTCATCCACTGCCAATTAGGTAAATCCTGAATCTGAAGGCCACCCAATGACAGTAGGCACAGTACTAGTTGTCATGACAAATGTAGCGTTTATTTCCCTTGCTGATTCTATCTGGTTCATCTCCTTTATTATTCTGCTTGCAATGTGGAGAGCCACAACCTCTTCTATAAGAGCTCTTTGGGGGGAGACACACTCTCTGGGTAAGATATCTGAGACTGGATCTGAAGGAAAAAACATTCTACTCTACTACTGCTGCTGCCACAATTTCTGACTGATAGGATCTCCACTCCCCTCACTTGTGCTTCCCGGCTGGAACATATGTTGGTTCCAATCAAGAAATGTCAATTTGATATAACGCAACACTTGCATCATCCATGGCAGAGAGTTTTGCTTCCATTTTGTTCAGCACTTCTGACTCTCTCGGATGGTAATTATACCAGCTTTGATGGTCATAAAAGGAGGGGGGGGTAGTGGTGCTGATGGTGCTGCTGTTGATAATGGTGATGGGAGCTGTATTAAAGATGGTGGTGATCAGTTTGATGGTTGGGTGATGATGATGTTGATGGTGGTGGGGTTAACAGTGATGATGATGATGGTGATGGTGATGGTGGTGGTGGGGTTAATAGTAATGATGATGATGGTGATGGTGGTGGTGGTTGGGTTGGTGGTGGGGTTAATAGTGATGATGATGCTGGTGTTGGTGTTGGTGTTGGTCATAATAGTGAAGATGAGGATGGTGGTGTTGATAATAGTAATGGTGATGATGGTGGTTTTCCTAGTAATGATGAAGGCCATATTAAAGGTTGTGATGGTTTTAATAGCATGATGGTGATGCTGCTAATATTGGTGATGGAAGCTGTATTAAAAATGGTGATGGTTGGGTTAATAATGCTGATGGTTTTGGTGTTAATATTGATAGTGATGATGAAAGTTATAATAAAGGTAATGTTGGTAATCATCACAATAATTAAAGTGTGTAACCATTACCCTCACTATCTATCATGTCACAGTGAATAGCACACTGTAGAGTAGGTGGAAACAGAGAGATGGAAACACAAAAGAAGGTCACAGCTGTACACTGCCAGACCAAAATGCACACCAGCAATTTGTTTATTGATGACAAAATGAAGCTTACCTAAACACCCTGCCTAAAATACACCCTACCAAGTTAAGCATGGTGGAGGATACATAATGTTTTGTGGCTGCTTTACTGCCTCTGGTACTGGAGGCCTTGGCCATATCAAAGGAATCATGAAATCAAAGGATTACTAAGGGATTTTAGAGCAAAATATGCTACCCAGTGTAAAATAAACTAGATTTAGTTTTCTTACACTGGGCAGCACAATTTGCTCCCAAATCTCTTAGTAGTCCTTTGATTTCATGATTACTCCAGTACCAGAGGCAGAAAAGCAGCCTGCAACATTATGGATCCTCCACCATGCTTAACTATGGGTAGGGTGTTATTTTCCATTTAAGTGAAAGCCAAGAAGGACCTCATTGCTGAGAAAAAAAACATAAAAAGGAATGACTGATCTTTACCAAAGAGTACCTGGATGAACAACAATCCTCATGGGTAAATATTCTGCGGACATATGCAACCAAGATAGAGCTCTTTGACAATGCACACCAGCGATTTGTTTATTGATGCTGAAATGTGAGCTATGTACTTATTGATCCAGCCTAGTACACATGTTCATGCTCAGTTCTCAGTTCAAAGAAAAACATGCGTATTGATCTTTCTTCTCGTCTTCCTCCAACACATTTCCCTCTTTCTCATCCTCTTTCTGTTCATATTCTTCACTGTTTACTCGCAAAGCCTGCCACCTGCTCACACCCCAGATACCCTAAACCCTAAACCTAACCCTTGTAGGACAACAAAATCATTGTTTTGTTCTTTCAAGCCCACACAATCTGTCACCATTCACAATGCAATTGCAACTAGTCAACCCATAGTAAATAAATCATAATCAATGGGCTTTGATGATTGAGGTTAATGGCTCTCGTGGCTTCGCAATTCTGGTTTGAGTCAATGACAATTGAGTCAGAGGGGGTTGACTCTCCACCCTTTCCCTGCGATATTTAAACCCTGTAAGGAAAAAATTAGTCTGTAGCGTAATGATGATAAAAGCATTTATTTTACACAACAGATGCATATTTTTCAACATGATCTCCTTTCTTGTCAATGCACTCAATTCAGTGGTGAATATTAATCACATAGATTGAACAAGATACCTTGAATCTGTCAGCATTCACATTGCAATTGCAACTAGTCAACCTTATAGTAAATAAATCATAATCGATGCGCTTTGATGAGTGAGCTTAATGGCTCTTGTACATTTGCAATGACGTCATCTGCAGTTTAATGACCGGAACGCATTTTCTTTTTGTTTTTTAGTTGGACAAAAGAAATCAGTATTTAGTAATAAAGTCCTTTAAGCTTTAGTTTTGGTTCTTTTCCTATGTAAAATGACTGCGTAATCTAAACACATATGTGAGTTATTGGTGGGTCAGTAAGTAAACTGGTGTGAATTATGTTGATTGTTGTATACCTTTCATAATAATAATTGAACTGAAGCTACGATAATAATAGCACCATTGTTAAATAATTCCATACAAAAAGCTATTATGATAATCATGTACAGTGGATTCCGCTTAAGGGGAGTACATCGGGACCACAAATCTTGGTCACTCTAAGCGGTGGTTCCTTTTAAAATGATTTGCATGAAAAGGACTGATTTAAAAAGTTGATTCTGTTCTTGTACAATTGGTCCTACCAAGTGGCTATTCCTTGTAATCAATGTACCATTTAATGGGAATTTAATGGGAATCCACTATTTTATCCTTACCACAACCAATATTTAACCACAAACATTTTTTTCTGCTTTTGGCTTTGGCATTGCAAGTGTTAGGGTTAAGGGTTAGTGTTAACACTAACCTTTGGCATTGCAAGTTGTAATTGCTGAAGCAATCAAGCTGAGCAGAAAGAAAGAGCAAATCTAACAAAAATCAATAGTTTTCTTAAGGAATGATCTTTTCGATGAGGTTTCTGTCACAAGGAATCTTTCCTAGAACCTAAGAGTTTCTCTCAATTCATTAATAATAAGTCCCAATGCCAAACTTTTGATCAAATGGGAATATATTTGGCACAAACAGGACTCATCCTAAAATGACTTCATGTTACGTTTTTTCTTGCAAAACGATTACAAAAAAGGAATGAATAAAGAAAGAATACAACCGCAGAAGAATATCTTATTTCATGAAGATCTCGGAAATTAAGAATGACAATGTTTTTCAATGAAATGCATAGAAATGTAAGAAAGTAATTAGAAGACAATGGATCGACTTTAAAGTGACCTCTCCAGGGAGGAAATCTGGGTGGAGCGTATAGAAATCCTGGGATGCCGAGTTGACGGAACCCCTATCTTGGCCTCATTGAGGTAATCCAAAGGAAAGCAGTGCATTACTTTTGGCATTAGCTTGGCCTTTGCTAGTTACTGGATTCATGCCTTTTTCAAGGGCATCAGTGAAGTAAATGCAAACTGTCTCAACCAGAGTTTGAACCATTCTATGTTGTTAACCATTAGGCCACCCACAAATCATTGAGAGTAAGGTAATGATGACGATGATGATGACATTGTAGCTTGATGATGCTGATGATGATGAATGCCATTATTAATAATGATGATGATGATGTTGGATATTATTATAATGGTGGCCATGAGCATCATCATCATCATGAATGTCATTATTATTAAGGTGATGATGAATATTATTATAATGGTGATGATGATGAATGCCATTATTATAAAGATGATGATGACGATGATGACGACGACAACGACGATGATGATGATGATGATGATGATGAATGCCATCATTAATAAGGTGCTGATGATGGATATTATTATAACGGTGATGATGATCATGAATGTCATTATTATTAAAGTGATGATGATGATGATGAATATTATTATAAAGGTGATGATGATGCTGATGATGATGAATGCCATTATTAATAAGGTGCTAATGATGATGATCCAGGATTGCAAGATAACAATCACGCTATATATAGAGATGATGATGTGTGGCTAGATGTAATCAACCAATATGAGAAAACTGATTTGGGCAATGGAATTGGCATGCATGAGATTCCTCATGAATTCATAACCAGCAAATAATAGGGACCCACAGCGACCGTGCGACCACCACCCCCACCAGAAAAGTTGCAAGATGCTAAAATTTTGGTAATCTCAGTTTCAATTTCATCAAATCAAAAACCCTTTCCCTTGTCTTCCTATTTCTTTCCCCTTTTTCTTTTCTACCCCCCCCAACCCCCCTATCATTGTGTGCTTTCCATCTCTTTCCTCTTTGTCCTTTACCTTTATCTTCATCTTTGACCTTTTTATTCCTTTCCCTTTTTTTCTGCATGATTATCCAACCCTTCTTTCCCTTTCTTTCATTGCTTCCTTCTTTCTTTCATTCCTTCTTTCTTTCTTTCATTCCTTCTTTCTTTTATTCCTTCTTTCCCTTTCTTTCATTCCTTCCTTCTTTATTTCATTCCTTCTTTCTTTCTTTCTTTCTTTCTTTCTCTTTTCTCTATTACCTAACCCATCTTTCCCTTTCTTCCATTCTTTCTTTCTTCCTTTCTTCTTTCTTGATTATCCAACCCTTTCTTTCATTCCTTCTTTTTTCTTTCTTTTTTTCTTTCTTCATTTTTTTCATACCCAACCGTTCTTTCCCTTTCTCTCTTCATCCTTTCATAATTACTATCTCTCTGCCTTCTCTCTCTCTCTTCTTCTATCTTTCTCTTTCTATTCCTTCCTTCAAACAATCTTTCTTTCTTTACTCTTTTCTTCATCATCATTTCCTGCTTTATTGACAGGTTGATTTTTCCTTCTTTTCATGAAATTTTCTATTATTGTATCTAATTTTCTTATCATTTCATGAATCACTGATTCATTTCAGGTTCTTTGATAGCGACAAGCCCATCTTATTAAAATCAAGTTCGATATTAAATAAATTGGTTATTGAAAACCTGCTATCAAATAACAAGAGCTCACCTGAATAATACTTGGATGTTTAAGTAAGCCCAAAATTAAAAGGGAAAGAATCTCTCCCGTCCCCACTCCCCAAAGGGAGAAGAATAAAATTTAAAAAACTCTTCACACAACAACAAAAGCAATAACAACCAAAAGAGGTACTACAACTTTTTATTGAACGTTTCATCAGAAATGCGAAATACACACATACACAAACACACATACACACATACCACATACAGCATATGCATATACCACATACATCGACATGTGCAGACACAGGTCAGACCTGCACACATACAGGCCACCTTTGCACACACATACCACATACATCCACATGTGCAGATACAGGCCACCTATGCACACACATGCCACATACATCCACGTGTGCACACACAGGCCACATATGCACACATACTAGATACACACAAACTATATGCTGCATATACACATATCACATGTACAGACACAGGCTACATTTGCACACACAGGCCACCTATGCACAAACACACACAGGCCACACCTCCACACACACAGGCCACCTATGCACACACATACACTTACGCACTCATGCCACATACATCCACCTATGCACACACAGGCCACCTACACACACGTGTCACATAGACACACACATACATCCACATGTGCAGACACAGGCCAAACTTGCACACACAGGCCACCTATACACACACACACATGCCACATCTGCACACACACAGGCCACCTATGCACACACAGGCCACCTACACATACATGTTACATAGACACACACACATACATGAACCGTTGTGGCCAAGAGAATGAAATTAAAGCGATGACAATTGCCATGTTTTTCTCTCCGCTCCAGTTACAATTTCAATAACTAGGGAACAATATGAAGGCAAACGTAGATAATAATATGTCTTAGAAAAATGGAATCTCAAATACAAAGTTTGGGATGAAAATGATAAAAGAATTTCCAACTGATTACATTCGTGTCTTGTCCGCCTTTTCTATCTGAAGCTGCGTAATTTGTTTTTGGATTGTCTCGATTTGATTAGTAACTCGAATTGAAAATCCTTTTAGAAGATATAAAACCCTTTCATAATATCTAATCTATTCATATTATTCCTTTTCTTTCTGTCTTCCTTCCTCTTCTTCTTCTTCTTCTTGTACCTTTACAGTTCACTCTCTTTCCTTTCTTTTCCCAATGTTTTTATTTGTCAACCTAGATGTTTCTTTCCCCTTTCCTTCCTTTAAGATTTACTTCTCTTTTTTTAAACATCTGGCAATTTGTGTCTGTCTGTTTGTCCACACAATATCTCCAAAAGTTCTCGATGAATTTCAATGACATTTTCTGGAAGTTCCGGGTTGCGGGTATACAGGAGGATTGATTAAATTTTGGGGCAGATCCAAGAGTTTTTTCTCATTGAGAGATATTTTCATTACTCTGCCGCAGAGAGTAGTCCATGAAAAACAAACCGTTAATGAAAAGACAAACTTTACATTTAAAGGAGGTAACTCAATATTTGTACATGTAAAGTTTTCTACCTTGTTTTCCATTTTTTTCCATAAATTTATGTATTCAATCAAAAGTTCTCAATGAATTTCTATAACATTTTGTGAAAGGATGGACTATAGGTTAGGGAAGAATTGATTAAATTTTGGGGCGGATCCAGGATTTACTACAGACCTCCCCTACATCATAGCCATATATATGAACTAATTTTCATTCAGTTTTTATTGTGTTGGAAGAGAGCTTTGTAGTTTCCCAATGTTTTTATTTATCAACTTGCATGTTTGTTCTGCCCCTTCCTTCCTTTAGGATTTCCTTTTCTTCTTCTTCTTCTTCTTCTTCTTCTTCTTCTTCTTCTTCTTCTTCTTCTTCTTCTTCTTCTTCTTCTTCTTCCTTGTTTTATGTTGACCTTACACTATTTCTTTTACTTTTCTATATCAATATTTTTACTTTTCTCTGTGGAAGTCCTCTTTTCTTCTCTCTATTAACCTATCTCTTTACTTGACCTATTAGAAACCATCAACCAAAACTGTCAACGTAGGTTTCTTCAGTTCTTAAGCCTGGCTGGCTATGTATGTATACATCATGCATACAAGCTGCACCAATGGAGCTAGAGGGCTGAAAATTAAAACATTTATTTAGAAAAAAACTTCTTTTTTTAACCCCCCCCAATAGGTTTTTAGTGAGGGTTCAATTTACAATCTAAGTTTATGCTAAATTGACCCCTTAGTTTGTGCCCAGCAGTGTTTATGCTTATTATTTTAAAATTCAGACTTTTTTTAGTGATCACAACTCAACAAAAGGCGAAACAAGTGATTTATTCATTGATTACCCTTTTTTCAAATCTTTCAATTGATCACCCCCAACACGCCATGGTACCATAAGACATTGGTCACATGTTGGTTTCTAATGAGTGACTAACCAGACATGTTTCTGTTATTTCTAATTAGTCTTTATACTAGATTTTTGCTTCCAATTTCCCCAAATCTTTCTCCATTTTAATCTCTTTTTTGTTTCTCATTCTTCCTTCCTTTTTCGATTCTCATTTTTCTTACTCTCTACTTTCACTTTCACTTTCATTTCTATCATTTTCCTTCATCTTTCATATTCATTCTCTTTCTTCTTGACAGAATGAATGAATGAATGAATGACTCCCTTAACTTTCCCTTTCTCCTTTGGCTTCTATATTCATTTCCTTTCTTCTTGAATGAATAAATGAATGACCTCTCCAAAGTATGTATCAAATCTCTCTTCAATCTAATACCACCTTAATTCCAGCTCCTCACACCCTCTTCCATCTCAGACACTCTCTCGACTGAGTCACAAAAGAATAACTTTTCCAAACCTTCTGTAATTGCATTTTCTATCTAATAAGGAAGATAAACTTTCCACACAACTTTTCAGATGAAATTTTATGATGATATTAAAGAAACAAAATCCCTGAAAGTCTAGAGAAACAAATAGAAAGACTTTGAGACCAAGTAAAACATACCAAATGTTTCGGTTTGAATAAATGTTTAGTAGGAATTAGATTACATACAACATGCAAAAATCAATAAATTTTGCATGAAGATCATGAATTGCATGCAACTATTTTACAAAACAGTTTAATTTTTCTAGCTTTTTTAAATAAATCTTTTACCCAATTTTGACAAGATGTGTTAGCAAAAAGACCATACAACAAAGTACTCCATTTTTCTGCATTTTTGTAGAAATAAATGAATGAATATGTTCTACTGCAAATTCTATGAATAAATATAACAATACAAGATTAAATTTTCTTCAACTTTAGGAAAGTTTCTCAAAAACACTGTTAGTGACTTGAAACCAAAATCGTAATAATACTGTTAATCAATTTGTTAAATATATACCTTTTCCCACGCAAATAAAAAAGTGAGGCAAGCAAATTGAACAGTGAGGCAAGCAAATTGAAAAGTAAGGCAAGCAAATTAAAAAGTGAGGCAAGCAAATTGAAAAGTGAAGCAAGCAAATTGAAAAGTGAGGCAAGCAAATTGAAAAGTAAGGCAAGCAAATTGAAAAGTGAGGCAAGCAAATTAAAAAATATATCAAGCAAATTTGAGAACTTTTGTAGATATTGAATGGATAAAGAGACAGATAGACACATATATACCACTGAGACATCATATAAATAATGAAGGTTTATTTAATCTCATCTTGGATGGAGTCAGAAAGGGCATCTGGCAGTAAAACTACATCTTAACAAGGACGGACCCTGAATGAGCTGGAATGTCTGGCAAAATGTAATAATGATACGGATGATGATAGCAATACTAGATATTACTAGTTAATTTGTTGATAACGATGATGATTTAAAAGTTATTCTCTTTTACATCTGTGGCTTTGCACTGACTGTTTTTAAGAATCTTTTTTTTTGTTTTGGGGGTTTTGAATTTTTCAAGCGTGACTGTAAAATACAAAATCGTTTGCTTGAATAAATGTAACTATTTTGAGAGGTAATAACTTGCTTCGGCCAATGTCCAGAAATTAATTGGCTTAAACATGGAGACATGGAAAGAGAAAAGATGAAGTGATTATGGATCAAAAATGAAGAAGAAAAAAATCCTAAAGGTCTTTTTTTTTTAGGGGGTGTGGGGGTGCATATCCCATTGGTTCCAAAGATGACCAGAGAATTATGATTTGGGGCAGTTGGAAAAGTGGGAAGGAATGAAACAAAGAGAGAGAGAGGCTTAAATTTGGTCATTGTTTGGGATTAGGAATTGAGCAAAGATACAAGGTTGGCAGAACGAGCAGGAGGAGGAGAAATGGGAGGAGGAGAAAGAAAAACAAAGGGAAAATGAGAGAGAATTTCAATCAAAAGAAGGGAAGTAGAAGAGTTCGGACTATGATGGAGGCATGAGAAGGGGAGAGGGGAATTCAGATATGGAGGAACATGGTCTGGAGAGGAACAGATCAAAAATGTAAAATTGTAAGAAAAAAAGAATTAGCTTAAATCAATTGTTGTTTTTATCTTGTGATGTAATAACAAACCAATGAGCAAATCATACTAAACTAAAAAGCACTCAGATAGTGTCTGCCAACTCTATTGTCACTAAAAGCTGAATGAAAAGCAGTTCATATATAGCAACGATGCAGGAGAAGTAAATGTTTTTAAAAATTCCTGGATCTGGTGCAAAATGTTTCTTAGCCCATGGCCTATCCTTCTACAAAAGGTCATTGGAATTCATTGAGAACTTTTGGAGATATTGTGTGGACAAACAGACAAATGGGCATACAGACAGATGGACATACAGACAGATGGACAGACAGAGAGACAGAGAGACAGAAAGACAGACATACATACAGACAGACACAAGTGAATATATATACCTCTCCCAACTTCATTGGCAGAGGTGAAGAAATCCTGCATTAGATGTCCAAAAACTTTTAGTAAATTTGTGATTGGTTTATTTTGTCACCAAAACTGTTGACACAGGTTTCTTCAGTTTTTAAGCTGGTCTGGCTGGCTGGCTGGCTATTTATGTATCATGTGTACAGATTGCACCAATGGAGCTAGAATGCTAAAAAAAAGTGTTTTTTAGTAATCACTACCAACAAAAGGTGAGAGAAGTAACTTATTCATTGATCACCCCTTTCTCCAATTTTGTAAGTGATCACCCCCAACATGGCATGCTGCCTTGGTTGGTTGGTCCTGCTACAGTTTCTATTGAGTGACTAACCAGACCTGTTTATTTTTGTTTTTATATATATAAATAACTGAAACCAAAGTCAGATTCCAGATGAGGGTCTTGAACCGATGAGGTGCAGAGTGGCATAGTGGTTACCCGAACGGAAAACAGAATCGTCAAGGCTGCTTACATTCATTTTGCACTTGGAAAGGGCATGAATCTACTTCTCCCCCCCTACCATGGGAGTTGGTGTCCTTTAGCCCTGTAAGGCAGTCCATCTTAGAAGGTTTATTATGAAGCTAATTAAAACAATTATTGAATATATCTGACTCCATGTGATAGTGGAAAAGTTAACAGTGAAAAAAACAATAACAAGATCGCAGCACAGTGATCTCTAGATAGCTGTAGTAGTGACGATAAACTAATAGTAGGAGCAGTAGTAATAGTGCTAAGTGCCTGAGTAAGTGTAGAATAATGCCTGTATTTCTTCTCGTTGATGTGAGGGAGAGACATCTCATCGTTGGGTTGTACCTTTATGGGAGCAAATATTCTGTGAAGTTAAATAAACTCAGAGAAAAGGCTCGCACAGGTGGCAGAAGAGAAAGACAACAAAATGTGTTGATTTCAATCGAAAATATGGGTTCACTTTATTCCCGTCAATAGCTTCAATTCCAGGCCGGTATGAAGATCACTTTGAGGTTTGAGTTCTGCTTCAGTTTAAGTTCTAAATGAGTGGTCATTTTGCTGAATCACTACCAGCGATGGTAGTAGTTAAAAAATCAAGGCTTCTTCCTCCTCTTTCCTCCCTCACCCCTAACGGGCTGGGGTGCCAAGCCCTCTGCTGGTTTGACCCATTGCTCCTGTGTAACACTAAACTGATGCTTTTGAAAAATCACGGCTGGCCTTAAACCACTCTGGCTGGTCAAACATATTTTCTTTGTTCTGACTTTGTCGGCCATTTGACCTATTTTCTAACCCCAGTAATATGATATGGCCTTTTGGTCATGTACAAATTATTATCTCCAAAAACGTGCGAACACACACAACCAGAGTGTATTTCATTACATAAGCTTGTTGATACTAGAGGGGAAGAAATTGTAATGTTAGCGATATGCTTAAGAAAGGTCTTTCTTTCTCTATCTGTGCCTGCAGTAGTAAAAGGAATGAAAATGCATGGAAAAAATGCACATGGTAAATTTGAAATGAAATAAAGATGGATGCAAATAATAACTGCAATACTTAGCAACAATAATAAGTATATTTATTACAGAAGACATAACAACAAAGTAATTCAGCAGTTGAGAAGAAAATAGAATGCATTTAAAAGTTTGGTTTACTACTTAGTAAGCGTTAAAGAGTTCTTCATTGTTAGAGTGTGTGTGTGTATGTGTACGTACGTAAATAAGTATGAGAGTCGTGTTTCTGTGGAAAAGGTAGAACCATCATGGATTTGTCAAGAGACAAATCTGACTGAACGAAGAATGAAGAATAGCTGGCCTTCTTATAATAAGAGGTGAGTGGAAAGTGAGAGGCTGATTGAAATATTGTCTGATGGACTGGGTATCGTCAAAATTCCAAGATGAAATGTGACAAGAATACAAGGGTTTGCCAGACTTGGTGTCTACAAAGGGTATTGTGTTTCAAGTCAAGTACCGTTTTTCCATGTTACGAAAAGTTGGTTATCTAAAAGCACTGGCAGACAAGATCACTTTATTATAAACCTGGGTGTTCTCAAGGAAAATTTGTATGTCAAGTGGTTTCACTTGTTGACTGAAGTGTTTGAGTGCAAAAATACACATGTGTCTGTTACTCTTAGAGAAAAACAAACCTACAATCCTCAGCGTGGGCCTAGCAACTCCATCCCATAAAAACCTACTTGCTACCAAAACTGCAATGTGGCCCTATGCTCCACAAGCATTCTACAGAAAGAAAAATCTTGAATTTCCTATGAAGCATCTCTTAGTTGGAAAAAGTGTTGGAAACATTTAATGATGAAAAGCAAATTGAAAAAAAGGAAATAATCATATGGAGAGGGAGATAGATAAGAACTTTGTGAAAAGAAAGTGGGAAGTGGAGAAAAGGAAAGTGTATAAAAACTAGAAGAAAGAGAGGGGAGGATAGGATAGAAAG
Source organism: Architeuthis dux (assembly GCA_006491835.1). Taxonomy (NCBI): domain Eukaryota; kingdom Metazoa; phylum Mollusca; class Cephalopoda; order Oegopsida; family Architeuthidae; genus Architeuthis; species Architeuthis dux. The sequence goes on from VCCN01007234.1 coordinate 947,936, forward strand.
AAAAGCTGAAAGAGAAGAAAGAATGAATTGGTATAGAGATAGCAAGAGGAGGAGGACGAAGAAGAAGAAAAGGAGGAGAGAAACAAGGCAGGAAGGAAGGAGGAAGAGGAGGAGGTGGAGAAGAGGATAAAAATGGAAAGAGTGTCAGATTAACCCATTGACATTGACAGATTGCAAACAGGTCTTGATAGTCACTCAATAGAAACCGTCAGACGACCAATGCCTTTTGGCAGCATGCCTGTTGGGGGTGGTCAATTAAAAAATTGGAAAAAAGGAGTGATCAATGAATAAATTATTTCTCTCACCTTTTGTTGGACAGTGATCACTAAAAACGTCTGAATTTAAAAAGAAACAAGCTCCCTCCTTGCACTGTGTCTTGCAGGATTGTCTTGGCAAGCCCTGCTGATCATGAGATGTGCCCACACCCAGTTTGCGTCTTTTCCCCATGGTTAGGAGGTCTTTGTAGCACCTGATGGCTTGGATGAAAGAAAGAAAGAAACAAGAATAAAAAAGATCCTTGCTGAAGATACTTGATGTTTTACTGGTCATGCTAACAGCTGGGATCTTTAAAGTTTTTTGCCAAGTTTTCGACTTCTTGATTTTTGACTACTAACAAACTTTGCACTTGGTGGTAGAAGAGAAAGAAAAGAAAAAAAAGATGCAGAAATGCACGCAAGAAAGGGATGAGCCTAATCCATTACTGGTGATAAAGTATTTCTCTTTTGATGGAGAGGATACAGGTGCACACATGCACTCTTGTCGGTGTACACACAAACAAGCCAATGCACAGATACAACCCTATCCCATAGGTAAGTACATCCACTAATATAGAGAGATATGCACAAACACACACAAACACACACACATGCACACACACACAGAGATATGCAAGTATATGCAAACATTGCTCACATTTATGCATATGCACATTTATGCATATGCATTTTTATATAATTTGTACATGCACATTTTATCTATTCATACTAGATTTTTATGAATTTATACATATTTATGTATATTCTTTTATGTATCATATATATATTGGGCATGCAATGGGTTCTACTGAATCACTTATGAAATTAATTAATTAAGGGGAACCATTTGTGTTCATAACATGGCCATAGGGATCGCTGTTCAATACATCTAAAATTTTTAAAAAGACATCAAAAATAAAAACAATATTTACTTACCTCATTTATAATTTAATTCAATTATTCAATCTTCCAGGGCAAATATATGTATTACATTTTCATAGAAATCTTATGATTTCATTAGATGTTTGAGCAAATCTTTTTCAATTGACATAAAGAGCTAACCCTGAAATCCTTTTTTCTCCTGTTGTGTTCCTTTGGTAGGTTTTAATTCTCTTCAATTCAGAAAATGATCGCTCTACAGAGGCAGTAGTAGAAGGAATTATCAAAACCAAATTGCAAAGCTTGAAGTGTTCTGGCATAGCATCAACAAAATCATTGGTATAAATGTAATGCAATACATTACATACACTTTGCTGTATAAAATCTTCCATTGAATATATAACATTTAGTTAATTCTAAAGACGAATTATGTAAAAAATCTACCATAAATGACTTTTAGGAATTTAAAGCATCCAATGGAAATGTTTTGCAATATTCTTTAGCTTTGCTAAAATTTAGAAGCTCTATGAATTTAAGCTCTTCTAATGATGTATATCTTACTTTTAATTGGTCAACTATTGTGCCAATAATTCTGTTGTAGAGCATTCTGTAATGTTGTTGTGGGTCAAGAGATTTATTCCTGGGTCTCTTAGTTTGACTTGTTGCATCATATTTTTCTTCCAACATTTCATAAAACACTGAGAAGTTATCCAGTTTATTTTTGAGGATGGTTCTAGTTTTATTTATTTGCTCTTTGCAATACACAATGTCAAGACTTAAATAAAACATCAGTTAAGAAAAGTATATCATTAATAAAAACAGGAAATCAGGATCTTTTACATTGTGGAAAAATACAATTGCAGAATTTATAGTGGCTCCATCCCATGCATCAGGATTCTCTATGATGTTTTCAAAAAGCCTGATTAAGAAATCGAGATTTTCTTTATTCTTTATCCATATCCTTTATCATTCCAAACAGTTTTTTCTAAGTTAAATAGCAAACATGGTCAGCAAAATAACTTGTTTAGTTGAGCATTTCCTGCTAACCACTTTTTTCTTTCATATAAATTAGCACATTTCTTGTTGGAATTTTGTAAATTAGGTAATTTCGCATTGGTCTGCCATGATTTATTATTGATTTTCTACCTTCAAAGTCTCCATTTGAAAAAACTATTTTTCAAAAGTTCTTCTACAACACACATTTCAGTCAGTTGGGCTGATATTTTGAAAGATATTTACGAAATATTTAAATGTAGGATTGAAAAAGAGCACAGTACGTTCACGTCCATGTGGTGATGAAGAAAAGAGCAAGGGAAAAAATACAACTGACCTTTTCTTTGACCGGCAGGAGATTAAGAGGCAGGATTGCCAGATCAGTTTTCTCAAAATCAGAAACAGGGGTTCCAAAAATTGCTAAGAGGAGGCATGCACTTTCATAATTGCATGTCTCTTGTGATATTTAATGGAACAGAAATGGAAACACTACGCAGGTTTTTTTACAGTATTTTCATTGGTTAAGAGGAAGTGCTAAGCTAAACAAGTTATTTTGCTGCATCTAAGATGTGAGAAATACGTTGCTTTATAGCATAGAAAGGTTTATTTTTCCATAGTTCTCTAAAACAAGCTGACGATTTATGAAGATTGGGTGTCAAGGGAGATAATTTGTATTAACAGGTCATGCTACTTCTAAATTGCATCCCTCTTGATGATATTTAAATTAATGTTTTTAATGTTTTAAAATTCCTTTTTTATTATTATTCGGCTTTGGACACTTCTGAAACGTGGTTAGTAATGATTTTTGTTTTAATAATCAAGAAATTTTAATTTTAAAGATATTCAAAAGAGATTTTTCAAAAGGGTTGTGGACGTGCCTACATTTTGGATTCATGAAAAATCAATGGCCATGCAGTGCATGACTTGCATGCCCCCGAATGCACGACACTGCTGGGAACACGTGATGGTTGGAAAGAGAATCACTTCTGCAATTTTGAGATTAGTTATTATAATTCCAAGAGTTGTTTAGACTATTAGAAACAGTCAACCAAAACTGTCAACATAAGTTCTTCAGTTTTCAAGTGTGGCTGGCTATCTATGTGTGTGTGTCATGCATACAAGCCACAGCAATGGAGCTAGAGGGCTGAAAATTGAAACATTTACTCCTTATTATGTCTAGACAAAAATGTTCTCATTTTTTAAAATTCCCAACAAAATAGTTTTTAGCAGGGTTTAATTTACAATGTAAGTTTATGCTAAATTGGTCTCTTAGTTTGTGCCCAGCAGTGTTCATGCATGTTTTTTGAAATTCAGACTTTTTTAGTGATCACTGCCAAACAAAAGGTGAGATAAGTAACTTCATTGATCATCCTTTTTTCAAATGTTTTAATTGATCACCCCCAACATGGCATCCTGCCAAAAGACATTTTCACGTGATGGTTTCTATTGAGTGCTTAACCAGATCTGTTGATCTAATTCTTTTTTGTTGTTGTTGCTATTGTTGTTATTATTATTGTTGTCCCAGTGTTTCATCACATCCATTTTTTTCTGTTTTATAATTATGGATGGACACCAATGAAGTCTGAACAACTCTTGGAATCAGAACAGAAGAGTTAAGCCATGGCCGTTCAATGTGCAAGTCAGACCCAAAAGACTCAGAACTTTAAGCTCGACAACAAACATTGGCAAAAAATAACTACTACAATATTCTGTACAAGATGATAGAAACCGTCATGTGACCCATGTCTTTTGGCAGCATGCCGTGTTGGGGGGTGATCAATTAAAAAATTGGAAAAAGCAGTGATCAATGAAGTTACTTCTCTCGCCTTTTGTTGGGCAGTGATCACTACAAAAGTCTGAATTTTCAAAAAACAAGTGTGATTGCTACTGGACACAAACTGGGGATCAATTTACCATAAACTTCCATTGCAAATTGAACCCTCTCTAAAAACCTAAAAAAAGCAAAAGAAATGTTTTTTCTAGATATAATAAAGAGTAAATGTTGAAATTTTCAGCCCTCTAGCTCTATTGGTGCAGCCTGTATGCATGATACATACATAGACAGCCAGATCAACTTGAAAACTGAAGAAACCGTTACTTTTCTTCCTTTTATTTTTTCTGTAAACTCTTTGTGGAGCATAGTGCCACATTTTGGTTTCAGCAGAAAGTAAATTTTAAGGGGTGGGGTCGCTAGCTACATGCCCAAGATGATCTGCCTTACAGGGCTAAGGGCTCCAATTGCCCTTCTATTTACCCATGGCTGAGAGCAGAAGTGGATTCATGCCTTTCCCAAGGGCATTAGTGCAAAGGGAATGTAAGCAGACTCTGTTGAAACTCAAACTCAGTTCACTAATTCTGTTTTCCATGCAAGTAGCCACTACATCACTCCACATTTTTATTGTTATTAACCAGCCAGCAAGGTAGATAAATGGACCATCAAAAGATCATATGAAATAAAGTGCTTCTATGATTTGCTTAAAAGATGTTACTTCTTCCCTAATGAAGTAATCCACCAAAAAGTAATCCATAATTAGGCAATGCAAGGGATAATCACAGAAAACACTGTCAAAAAACACAACCTTCATAACCTTTAAAATATTATTAAGCTCAGTCAGAGATTAATAAAATTGATATTGTATTCTCAATCAGATATGAATACTAGAAGGGATACTACCATCAAATGCAAACATACAAAAGCACACACATAAACACATCTTGTTGACCATTTGAGAAGTAAGGCTGTCTTCTTCAGGTTTACTATCCATATATAAAGAGAGGGATTCTTTTTCTGGCAGTGTCAAGTAAAAACGGATAGTACACCTGAAGAAGGTCGTTGAATGGATTGGCCGGAATATTGAGAGAAAAAACAAAAATCGCAAGAAGAATCAATTCAATTTTGAATGAAAAAACTAGTCTTTAACTTTTTGGTTTTGAATCCATATAATCATGGAACCATATTATTGACCTAAAGTGATTTTCAATTGATTCATCATGTATATTAGTCACAAAGAGTGTGTATGTACTGCTGCACAGATCTCTGATGGTCATTTGGGCAAAAAGTTATGAATTGACTTGTATAGCCAAGTCAGTTTTCTGGCATGACTCCTTTTGAACATGTTTGGCCTATTTTCGATAATGAAATAACTAAACTGTCCAGAAAGGCTTCTATAAAATATTTCCTTTATGTTGTAGGAGGTGATTTTATGGCTAGGTTGTTTTAGTCAATATTTTATGTGGAGTGGTGCCTCTTCCTTAGAGGTCAAATCAAGTTCAGTAAGTCTTGATTGAGGCTAAGGTGGGGTGGTCACCAGATCATGGACACAGGTTAGGTCAAGTCATCAGTTGGATTATAGAATACTATGACTTTCTGCTTGGTTCAAGATATGAGATGCTCCCTCAGGATTTTGTAGTATCAAGCTAAGTAGTGGAATTGGTTGTATTTAGCAACATTGAGCTTGTAGAAGAATAAAGAAATGAGAATATGAACCAGGAAGCAATAATGACAATAGCAAAGGATTTATTATTACTTGCTGTACATTGTGCTGAAATGAAGAAGAGTACAACCGTAAAGAAGTTGGTGAGTAATGTTGTATGCTTGTAAGTAGTGAGTGTATATTGTTTGAGGAAGTTTGTTAAGATAAGCTCCAAACCAGAGGTGTAAATAAGGATTTGGGGGCCTGGCACAGGGGCCTTGGCTCCTTGAGGAGCAGCCTCCAACATTTAGCAAGATTTGATGAAAAATGAAAATTTGCAGTAAATAGACATACGCTATAACTTCATTGGGAAAAAACAACACCAAAAGCTGAATTATTAATTATGCAATTCATGTATGTACAAATATATCCTTGTGATTGTATTATATAATGTCAGTAGAACTGCAGTAGTAGTACTATTAATAAGCTCTTGGAGGCCCCACTCTACTGGGGGCACGGGGGCGTTTTCAACTAGCCCCCTCCACCTCCTCCCTCAGCTATGCCTCTGTTCCAGACAGTTCCAGTAAATGGTCTTCAGTGGTGCTTTTGACTAGACAGAAAATATTTATCATGTTCTTTTGTCAGTTCTTTGCATTTTCAATTCTGTGTGTTTGTAAAAACTCCTTTTTCTCATTTGACTTCCGGTCTTTGAAGAACGAAGATGGTGGCTACAATGTTTCTTTTCCCTATGCTCTTCCTAATTTATACTCCTTTTAATTTCAACTACTTTTCTCTTTCTCTTTTTCTCTCTCTCTTCATCCATACTCTCTTTAATAAACAACATTCTTTATCCTCCCCTTTTTTCACCCTCTCTCTCTCCCAATTCTATGATACTTTCTATTCTCACTCTTTTCTTTCTTCTCTATTCCAGTCTTTCTTTATTCCAGTCTTTCTCTAATCAAAATATTCTCGTACAAAACTCCGGCAATATAAAGCACACATGTGATGGAGCCATTTGATTAGAAAATGACAGATGATCCAACTTCATGCCTATGACACTGTTACATACAAATATATAATTCTTGTGTTTTCAACTCAAAGCTGACCTCTAACAAACAAACAAATATACGATTTTTGAGATCAAAAAAATTAAATGTCAAAAAGAAAGAAAGATCCGGTGAACAAATCACTGTTTGTGAATCCAATCAGTTGTTAGTGAACAGCGGTCATCTGTCGGTCGACTTGTCTGTCAAGAGATGAATTGGTTTTGCTTTACATACAAATACAGGGTGTCTACAAAGTCACTATACATTTTTAGAAACCATCAACCAACACTGTCAACATAGGTTTCTTCATTTTTTAAGTGGATCTTGCTCACTGGCTGCGTACAGGCTGCACCAATGGAGCTAGAGGGATGACAATTTAAACATTTACACCTAATTATGTCTAGGAAAAAAACATTTTTTTGTTGAAAATTCCTCCCATAATAGGGTTTTGTGAATTTGTAAAAACTACTTTTTCTCATTTGACTTCCGGTCTTTGAAGAACGAAGATGGTGGCTACAATGTTTCTTTTCCCTATGCTCTTCCTAATTTATACTCCTTTTAATTTCAACTACTTTTCTCGTTTTATTTTACTTACAATTTGCAATGTAAGTTTATGCTAAACAGGTCCCTTAGTTTGTGTCCGGTAGCATTCATTTTTAAACATTTTTCTTAAAGTTCCGAGTTTTTAGTAATGCAACAGAAGTAACTTATTCATTAATCACCTTTTTTTCCAATGTTTTAATTGATCACAAAATTGATTAGAAGTCTCTCGCTAAATAGGTTTTTAGTAGGGGGTTCAGTTTGCAATGTAAGTACAGTAAGTTTGTGTTCAGCAGCATTCACTTCTTGATTTTTTTAAATTCAGACTTTTTTTGGTGATCACTGCCCATCAAAAGCAGGAGAAGTAACTTATTCATTGATCACCCCTTTTTCCAATTTTTTTAATTGATCACCGCCAACATGACATGCTGCCAAAAGACATTGGTCATGGGATGGTTTCTATTGAGTGACTAACCAGACATGTTCTATTTTGACCTCGACAAAATTTCAATAGCAAAATTCTCAAATATTCTAGTTTATTTGTACCGACTTTCAAAAGTTTTCATCTGTTTGTTTTGAAAGAATTAAAAAAATAAGTGTATACTGACTTTTGAGATGCTGTGTATAAGATTCTTGCGTTTTGAACTCAAAGCTGACCTCTAACAAACAAACAAATATACGACTTTTAAGATCAAAAAATTAAATAGCAAAAAGAGAAAAATCCGGTGAACAAATCACTGTTTGTGAATCCAATCAATTGTTAGTGAACAGCGGTCATCTGTCGGTCGAGTCGTCTGTCAGGAGATGAATTGCTTATGCTTTCTCCTCAGCCTGATTCAACTAATTTGCATGCAAAGAGACGAGACCGTTTCTTGTTTGAAATTCATGACTTACATCATTTGTTTTCCTCTTTACAACTTTTATTCTTTTTAGAAAAATCAAATTTTTAAGGAAAAAAAATTGTTTCAAGTCAGAATTCTTTTTTTTTTGTTTCATTGTTCAATTTTCCTTATTGCAAGATTGCGCAGACGTTATCATGATTCATTCATCCATTTCTTGTTGTTCGCAGCCAGCGATTCAGGGAGGTAGGGGAGGGGTGGCCTTTGGCTTGCGTTGTTGAGCATAGTGTAGAAATTGGTCTCCTCTTTAGGAGGATTAATGGTATCACCGCTGGAGGCTCACTACATTATCTCCAGCTGCTTATGGCACCTGGTATTCCCTGATGGTCACCCATCTAAGTACTTATCAACTCAACATTGCTTAACTTTATTGATCGTATGGGAACCGGTGTGTCCAACGCAATTTGTCCGTAACATTATCAGCATTATTGGTTGGATTTTTTTATTCTTTTGGTATTAATGTTTCCAAGATTTTGGTAAATATTGCCAAACATAAAGTATTTTGACATTCTGGGAATTTATTTCTTCAATATTTTATTTGCTTTTCGAAAGCAAATACCTATTTGGGATTATTTTTTGCACATTGTTTCTTTGTTTTGTATTTCTCACATTTTCTTTGTTCATTTTCATTCGTGTGTTGTTCAATTGTAATAAATCAAATATATCCTATGAAACACATAAACAAATATTTCCTATAACACATAGAATGGCACCACATTCAACCCTCTTAGGAAAGTACATTAATATTTAGTCATTTAGCCTTTGTTTGCAATGACAGCCTCAAGACATTTCTTGTAACTGGTCATCAAACTTGCACTGTCATCAGCAGAGATACTAGACTTCTCTTCTCCACATATTTTCTTCAGATTCCCCAGATTTGAGGGTTGACATTTTCCAATCAGAATCTTTAAGTACTGCCGAAAATTTTCAGTGAGATTTAAATCTGTAGATTAATTGGACCATTCAAGAACATAAATACGTTTCCTCTTGCGCCAATGTATAGTCTCCCGAGCATTCTATATGTTGGAAAACCCAACCATGTTGCATTTTTAGCTCCCTGGTGAAAGGAAGATGATCTTCCAAAATCTCTTGGTGTTTAGCTTCATCCATCTTCTTTTCAATGATATCTTATACTCTCAGACGAAAAGCAACACCATATCATATTACATACCAGCATGTTTCTTCAGCATTTGGATTTCTAACATTACAACTAGAATTGAGACCAAATTACCCAATTTTTGTTTCATCTGACCAAATATATGGCTGAAATATTCGTCGTTTTTAGCTAAATGTTCCTAGGCAAAGTTCAGCCGAGCCATGACTTGAATTGATTCCTCCAACTTAAAAGATCTTGAAAATTCTGTCATGCTCAAACAGTACTTTTAGTACTTTTAGTACTACATTTGATAGCATATAAGACCCTGCCCTCTTCCCCCTCCACCAAATGGCTCAAAAGATAAACATAACCTTTATTGTCCAGTCCCTCATTGGACAGAACTTGAGGAGGAGTTTAAAAAATAAAACTGGGTGATAAATAAAAGCAGTTCAGGGAAATATGTTTTCTCAATATTCCCTCTTGAAATGTCAAATCAAATATGGCAAATTGTATCTGAAAATTAATAATCAAATGGTGCTTTTTTTTCCATTATTTGAAAGAAAAATAGTTCAGTCATTTGAATATCTCTTGTTTTGTTTTAATAAAAATTCAGTAATTATTATTGTTCCCTTTGAAGCATTCATTCTATTTTATAATTAATTTGACTGTGCCAAATGTATTCCTTGAGTCTACTAAGAAGTACTAATTTCACTGCTTCAAAGCCAATTTTTGTTCTCTACCCCAGAACATCTCCCCTCCACACTTATCAGCCTCCTCCTCCCCCACAAAGTACTTCTGTCACCACACTCTCAAAAATCACTTGCTCAACACACAAGCATTTGTCCCAATCCCATCACAAACAAGTGAGTCATTCTTAAATCTCTCCCACCTATTTACCAAAGAAATACTTACTTACTTATCTCTTCTCAATGCAGTTTAACCCTTCTCAATTGCTCGTCTACACCAGAGTTATCCTCTTCTTGGGAACGAGCTTATAAGAATTACTCTAAAAAGCCCAAAAGACATTATCATCATCCACCAAACAAAAAAAGACGTAATCCATTGTCGGAAAGCCACATAGCCACGTAGACACAATTCAGCACAATTTCCCTCCTCTGACATTAGAAAAGAACAAACAAAACAAACAGTAAAGCCAAAGCAAATGATACGCAGAAATAATCTTTGCGTATTTCGCGTTTCTTCGTCTTCTGCGTCTTTCGCGTCTCATCGTCTTCTGAGTCTTTCTAGTTTCGTATTAATCTCATGAATAATTGCATTTTATCAGTCTGGATTGGAAAATCTGACAGCTGTCTCAGCCGATCCGACAATTTGGTATCTTGCCGTCTATTAAGGATGTTCCGCTTTGTTGTGGCCAATCCATTTTCTCTGGTTTTGATTGCAACAATGGAGTCTTGAAAATAATAGTATAATCATTATAGTTTGGCTTGAGAAAGTACACATTAGACATGCGGTTCTCAAACTTTATTGTATGACGACACACTAAGATATATAGTTGACTGCATATCAACTCTTTACTCCATCAAATTATGAATACATGTTATGCTGTTTGATCACCTTCCTGCTTCCACATAGCAGTAAACTTTGAAGAAATTTACTGTAAAAATTAAATCAATTGGATGACAATATTTCAGTAGTCAGTGAACAAAACTTTTATACCAGCATACCGATGTACATAGACTGAGATAGAGAGAAAATGAACAGACAGATAGATATGAAGCTGGTACATATCAAATATCAATTTTAGAATAGTAATATGAAGGATGATATAAACAACAAGAAACAGGAATATTTACTCAAAATATGGCCCATCTGAAGCAATAACCCTTTTCCAATGAATCTCTAATGATAGTATGCCATCCCTATAACATTCTTTAGGTTTAGTGGTCACAAATTCAGTAAAAGCATGAATTCTGACTTCCCAATGATTGAACCTTTTATTACGGATATGAAGTTCAAAATGTTTGAAAAGATATATATCTGAATGAGAATTGTCAGGTTATTATGGAGGATGCTGCAAGACTTCATGTCCCAATTCTCTAAGATTAGACAAAGTCAGCTGAGGGGTGTGGGGTGTGGTATTGTCATGGAGCATTTCATTCAGTTCATGTGGGACCCATTTTTCCAACTTCTTAACATTTCCTATCGCCTGACATGATATGGTTGTTGTTGACGATCTAAGGTCTGCAGAAAGTGCATTGTTTGTGGGTCGTTGGCCACTGCTGTTAATAATTCTTTATCATTAAGAACAGTTTTGAGCCTCCCTCAAGGTTTATTATTGGTATACATATTTCCAGACCTAAACCTATTGAACCAACGCTGTACAGTTCGCATAGCAGCAATGCTCTGTTAACGTTGAGCAACTTGAGCATCATTATGTCCTAACTTGAAATCATACTTGAAAATTAGTCCAACTGCTTGTGTAGACACCATTGTTGTTAAGGGCTGAAAAACCTCCAATATTAATGAATTATATCTCTATTTACTTTGAATCTGTAAAAAAATGCAATTACTTTAGTAAATCTTTCATTTTTAGCATCATTCTCTTTGATGTAAAAAAATGACATTTAATGATAGATAGATAGATAGATAGATAGATAGATATGAACAGCCTGAGATACATAGATAGATAGCATCCCTATATAAATAAACAGATGGATAAATGTATATATATACATGAATGAAGGAACAAGATAACGTGCAGCCACCCAGACAAGAATTCTCTTCAGAGGGCCAAAACAGAGGGAGGCTGGCCAGCTATTTGGCATGGGCCTGCAATTTTGAGGAAGCCTACTCCCTCTGGAAGAGGCAAATACTATTGTAATAACTGCATCTTATTACAGTACTGTACTCTATTGTATTCACTGCTTCTTATTAGAGTTCTGTACTCTATTGTACTCTCTGCTTCTTATTACAGTACTCTATTGTATTTACTGCTTCTTATTACAGTACTGTACTCTGTTGTATTTACTGCTTCTTATTACACTACGGTACTCTATTGTCTTATATACCTTTTTTAATAAATTGCTCTAGTTCTTATTGTTACTTGTAAGTACATCATGTACACTGTCCATGTATACAACCAGACATCAATCATATTTATTTACCACTGATTACAAAAAAATACTCAATACCTACATTTCCCATCTGACCACTGACCTTTAACCAGTTTTGTGTGAGTCTGCTCTTCATTATTATGAAACCAATTAAAACCAAACTAATGACTGACCAGGTCATTTAGACTGGGTTTCAAGGTCAAGAACAAAAACAAAAAGATGAAAAATTAAATAAAATGAAAGCAAAAAATAAAATAGAAAATTAAAGTTTTTGTTGTTAAATAATCAAAGGAAAATAATTAAAAAAGCTCAAAAATGTTTACATTATTGCTAAGATCTTTTATGATGAATTATAATTTTATTTATTGGTGAAAATTTTTCTCTTTTTCTTTTAATTTTTATTTATTTTTTATTTTTCTGCAATTATTTTTCTGAATAGTCTTCTCTTTATTATTTTTCTTTCCTCTTTTTCCCTCTCTCTTTCTTTCTTTTTTCTTTCTTCCTTTTTGTGCTTTTGTTATTTCTTTCTTTCTTTCCTTCCTTCTTTCTTTCTTCCTTTCTTTCATTCTTCCATTCTTTCATTCTTCTGTTCTTTCTTTCATTCTTTCTGTCTGTCATTCTTTCTTCAAATTCTTTGTTCACACCATCACCTTTACCCCAAAACTTACCTCATTAAATTTTGAGTCAACATTCAGATACGCCAAGACTTTGTTATGTAACACGTTCCGATGTGAATCGCTATGTTTTAGCTGAATACCTCCAGTTTTATTCTTTCACAAAAGAAAGCCCTACAAATGGAAAGGAAAATGAGGTGAAAAATAACAATTAAACAACAAGAAAGAGTCAAAAAAAGCCTTAAAGTCACTCTGAATATTTTTCTAATGAAGAAAGTGAAAAAAAAAAGATGTGGGTTTTATATAAAAAACATTGATCAAATGTTCTAAGTAATTAAAGGTGTCAATGAAGAATTGAACACAAAGGCTGAAACCAAAAGATTTGGTGCTATGAATGGGAGCAGAGACTGAATGGGAAAAAGAAAATAACAAAGTATTTAAATCAGAGGTTCTCAAAGAGTGCGGAGCGGCACACTGCTGTGGCGAGGGAGGATGGCAAGTGTGGCATGAAGATTTAATAATAATAATAATAATAATAGATGCATTTATAGAAAGCACCCTTTCTCGGGAACCTCAATACTTAAGTCACCACTGGACAAAAGCGCTTGAAAACCTGTGCAATCAATTGCAGTAAAAATATAAGGCCTATTAAAGAAGAGTAAGAAGAAAGTGCAACTTGTCAATAAAGTTGTTTTACAAAACACAGTGCAGGAGCTACAGTTACGAAGTGTATTTATTTACTGAGTTTATATAATTATGGAAGTCTCAAAACAAGAAAGTTTTTATTTTTGATTTAAAGCCTGCTAATGAATGTATGTTCCAGATATCATAGGGTAATTGATTCCAAAGTCTGGGTGTTATTTACCTGAAACTCTTGCATCCATGAGTTGTATTTATGAAGACAAGTTATGAAATTATGAAATTATGAACTAAAGACAATTAAAGAAACATTTAAAGCTTCATGTATAGAAACCCATAGAAATAGACCTAATATATAAATGAGATTATCCAACCAACACAAGCTCACACCTTTCATTGGTTGCATATATAAGATGCTCATCTGTAAGTATACTTTGGGGATGAATCATTTTTTTCACATAGCTACATTGTTTTATAATTTCCTAAAGTAGTTGTTTTTTATGCTATGAATCAAGCACTGCTAGGAGTTGTTTTTTAAAAGAAATGTATTTCTTATCAATTAAATTAAAAAGTGGTGTGAGCAAATTTGTATTCTAAAAGTGCGGCCCAGAGACAAACGTTTGGGAACCACTGATTTCAAGGGAAGAAAGAATGAAAAGTTAATGAATGAAAAAAGAAAGAAAAGAAATAAAAGATGGGAAGGAGACAGATAAAGAAAAGAGGTTTGATTGAAAGGAGAGAATGGGTGGAGGAAAGAAGAAAGGTAGAAAAGGATAAGAGGAAGTGGTGGTGGCATCGGTCAGTCTTGCAAGACTATGGATCTACCAAAGTAAAAGTCTTGCTTTCAGTCTCTCAGTCTCTCCTGTGCACAGGCCTCGGCAAGGTTGTATAGAAGACAGGCAGTTGCCCATGCAGCGACTCCTCTCCGCTCTCCATGCACCGATGTTGTCCAAGGGAAGGGAAACGGCCAATACAGTTTGGCACCAGTGTTATCACAGGAATTGCCAGAATGAGGTTAAAGACACTGGACTACCATAGGGACTCTAGCTCCTGGTTTTGAATTCAAAGTTATCCTTCTCCTAGACTAGTTGCCTCCCAAGGCTAGAGAACCCATCTCTCCTACAATCTACACATAGCTGGGAGAGAAGGGATGCATTCTTGCTTTTCCCATTGGCATTAATGCAAACAACACAAACTCTCTCAAACACAGCTCACCAATTTCATTCTCTGTGCTGTTAACTGTTTTGTCACTATGCACCTCCGCAATGCAATACTCAACTAGTTCATCTAAGGACTTTGCCTTTTGAGCTACACTTTTTACCACAAACTTAGATCATTTTTCAAGTTTATCTTTGCTAATTTTTTTAATAATATTTTAAAATTAATCTCCAAATTTAATTAACATTTTTATTTCCTTTCCACTCAGGCTAGAGGTCAAAACAATAAAAATCCAAGATTTCTCCATCCAAAAGCAACTCAGTATATTATTATTCTTTGCTGATCTGAATTCTGATATTCTTGGTTATCACAAGATAAATTGAAACAAGACATTTCAGTAAAATCTTCAATAATTTTAATTAAACAAGATTTCTTGAATCTTTCAAAAAACCTGAACTTTTAAATCCAGTAATTGATTGTATCTCATAAGAAGTCAGTTGGTTATATCCAGAAATATCTCTTAGAGTTTCTTGAAATATAATTTTTGCAGGTAAGTAGACTTTATAAGCAGTGGTGATTCTA
>VCCN01007234.1:988247-1004506 GCA_006491835.1 Architeuthis dux
GTTTAAAGCTGATTGCTTTCAAGTCTCCTCAGAAGAGCAGATCTAGTTGTAGCGAACAAGAAAAAAAGAACATGTCAGGGAAGGAACAGTAATACACTGGGAATTGTGCAAACAACTTGGGTTTAAACCAATTCTATCATCACAAACCAGAAGCTGCCTTCGAAAAATAAAATGATCTACTCTGGGATTAAGAGATTCAGGACGACTACCCTATCCAAGCAAGAAGACTCGGTCTGATAGTCATGAACAATGAAAAGTGGACCTGATATATTGTTGATGTTGATGTTGATATATGTATATATGCCAGCAGGGTGAAGATGAACATTTTGAAAAGTTGGAAAAATACCAGGAACTTGCCTAGGAATGTAGAAAACTAAACATGGAAGTTAGTGCCTATAATAGTTGGTCCCCAAGGAAACGTGCCCAAAACACTAGAATCCAGAATGAATGAGTTGGAAATTTAATGAAGAATTGCGACTGTCCAGACCACAGTGCTGGGGTCTAAAAGGATACTGAGAAAGGTGCTGGAGATTTGAAGAGATATACTGTCACTCAATCTCCAGTAATAACTGCTATACATCTGGTGTGAACAGGAAAGTGCAAGAAAGAAGAAGAAGAAGAAGAAGAAGAAGAAGAAGAAGAAGAAGAAGAAGAAGAAGAAGAAGATAATTGTTTGTTACATATCACTTGATCAATGAAAAAGTAGTAGCAGTAAATAGTTGCATTTGTATTAGATTAACACAAACACATAATCTTTCTTCTCTCGGAGTATCAGCAGCCTGCCCTGAATGAGATCATTTTTTTTTATAAAGTTGAATGGAGTTGCAGTACGTGAAAAAGAAAACAAATTTCAAACAATCAAAATAAGAAACAGGTCTGGTTAGTCACGCAATAGAATCCGTCATGTGACCAATGTCTTTTGGCAGCATGCCATGTTGGGGGTGGTCAATTAAAAAATTGGAAAAAAGAGGTGATCAATGAATAAGTTACTTCTCTTGCTTTTGTTTGGCAGTGATCATTAAAAAAAAGTGGGAATGCAGCTGGACACAAACTAAGGGATGCATTTTGCATAAACTTACATTGCAAATTGAACCCCCAACTTAAAACCTATTTTGGGGGGGGATTTTCAAAAAACAAGAAAAGTTTTTTTCTAGACATAATAAGGAGTAAATGTTTAAATTTTCAGCACTCTGGTTCCAGTGGTATGGCCTGCACACATGATACACACAGCCAGCCAGACCAGCTTAAAAACTGAAGAAACCTATATTGACAGATTTGGTTGTCAGTTTCTAATAATAATTTTAACTGTTCAAGTAAATAATTTCTTATTTCCGGATTAAATATCAGTATTTAGGCCTTCTGCAGTAACTAGCTGTAAAACCTGCTCTATTGTCCAACGAGTATAAATAATAATGGTCATAACCATGGCTTTAGTACGAGGGTTGATGATAAGAAAAATCAATAATTATCCGAAGAAGAAGAGGTTGGCAGGATGGTAGAGAATATAAGTTTGAGAATGGAGAAGAATATAAAGGAAGAAAAGGAATGAAAAAAAAAAGAAAACAGGCCTGATTAGTCACTCAATAGAAACCGTCACGTGACCAACATCTTTTGGTCGCATGACGTGTTGGGGATGATCAATGAATAAATTACTCTTGCCTTTTGTTGGGCAGTGATCACAAAAAAATAAGAATTTAAAAAAAACAAGCGTGAATGCTGCTGAACAGAAAAACCAAGACCAATTTAGCATAAACTTACATTGCAAATTGAAACCCCACTCAAAACCTATTATGGGGGGGGGGGTTAAAAGCGAAAAAGAACATAATAAGGAATAAATGTTTAAATTTTCAGTCCTCTAGCTTCATTGGTACGGCTCATCCGCATGATACATACATAGCCAGCCAGCCGGACCAACTTAAAAATTGAAGAAATCTATGTTGGGAATTTTGTTGACAGTTTTAGAAGATGGTTTTCTAAGATCAAAAATCTAGAAATCATGGACATTGAATGACAAGAAACAAGGGGTTCTCAGACAACGGGTTGTTGTAGCAATAATAAGGGCTTCAGTTTTTGCAAGGGGTCTCTCGTATGTGTTTTTTGTGTGCATGTGTGTATGTGTCTGTATGTGTCCAGTGTGCATAGGTGTGTGTGCATATATGGCCTGTGTGTCCACATGTGCATGTGAGTATGTGTGTATGTGTTTATGTAGTATGTGTATGAATATATGGTATGTGTGTGCATGTATGTATGTGTGTGTTTGTTGTGTGTATGTGTCAAGTGTGCATAAGTGTATGTGTGTGCATATGTGGCCTGTGTGTGCACATGTGAGCATATGATATGTGTGTATATGGTATGTGTGTATGTAGTATATGTGGCATGTGTGTATGTGGTATGTGTATTCACATATAGATATATGTAGTATGTGAATATGTGTGTGCATATGTGGTATGTGTGTATATGGTATGTGCGTATGTGGTATGTCGTATGTAGTATGTGTGTGCATGTGTGTATGTATATATATATGTATTTTGCATTTTCAATGAAACATTGTTTGATAAAAAGTCATGGTACAATGGGATTGATGAAGGATGGAATAGAATATTATGGGATGGAAGTGAAATGAAAGTGCATGATGGGAACAAAGGATGAACAAGAATCAAAGTTCTTGATCAGAAGAACAGGAAAGCAAGGAAAATAATGGAAAGAAAATATATGTTCTTTCACCCAGAAAGTATGGGAAAAGTATGGGAAAACAGTAGATATGAAAGAGAAAGAAATATGCATCAGATATGTGTAGTGTTGGAACCAAAACTGTCAACATAGGTTTCTTCGGTTTTTAAGTTGGTCTGGCTGTCTGGCTATGTATCATACATACAGGCCACACCAAGGGATCTAGAGGGCTGAAATGTTTTTTTCAAAAATGCCCCCCACCCAATAGGTTTTTAGTGCGGGTTCAATTTACAATATAAGTTTATACTAAATTGATCTATTAGTTTATGTCCAGCAACATTCATGCTTTTTTGAAATTTAGACTTTTTTAGTGATCACTGTTCAACAAAAGGCGAGAGAAGTAACTTCATTCATTGATCACCCCTTTTTCCCAATCCTTTTAATTGATCACCCCCAACAGGGCATGCTGCCAAAAGGCGTTGGTCATGTGACGGTTTCTATTGAGTGACTAACTAGACTTGTTCTTTTGGTTTTTTCATATAACCGTTATTTTCATTGAGGTCTTTTCAGATAATTCTCTGCTGATAGACAACCTGTTGCTTTTACCCAATAGAAGAATCAAAGGTGATATGTATTTTTTTTTCTGTGTGTATGCAATTGTGTTTATATCTGTTTATAAACACACATTTGCACATCAACAATTGTGCTTCATTAATTGTAATTTCAACAGACATGCATCAATATAAATAGTTGCATGACTTGCTTTAGGTCTCTGTAGGGGAGAGGCCTGGGCAAGTTTGTAACTGGAAGACAGGCGGTTTCCCCATGCAGCAAGTCTCCCCGCTCCACGCACAGATGTTGTCCAAAAGATGAACTTGGGCCAATGCAGCTTGACCCCAGTGTTGTCGCACGAGTTGCCAGAACGAGGCTGAAGACAACTTTGGACTGTCTTAGGAACTCCTGGTTTTGAATTCAGAGTGGTCCTTCTCCTAGACTGGTTGCTTCCTAAGGCTAGAGAGCTCAGCCTGCCCTGCTATTTTATCCATAGCTGGGGGAGAAGAGATGGATTCATATCTTTCCCAATGGCATTGTTACAGAGTGAACGTAAATAGCCCCAGTTGAGGTTTGAAATTAGCGCACATTACATTGTCTGCACTCACAACCACTTTTATCTCTCTCTCCCCATGAATGTATCTATCTATAGATATATCTATCTATACATATATACATGTCACTATAATTATCATATATATATATATGTGTGTGTGTGTGTTTGTGTGTGTGTGTTGTAATAATCTCAGTAAACAAAAACATTTTGAGAAAATGGTATCAGAATTCATGACGTTCACCATATTTGTGTGTAAAATGAACAATTTGTTTCGTTTCCACGGACGCTGCCTTTTGTGTGTAAAATGAGCCATGTGTTTCGTGTCCACAGACGCTGCCTTTTGTGTTTAAAATAAACAATTCATTCCGTGTCCACAGACGCTGCCCACTGTGTGCAAAATGAGCAAATTGTTTCGAGTACACAGACGCAGACCTTTGTGTGTAAAATGAGCAATTAGTTTATAGTCCCCAGACGCTGCCTATTGTGTGTAAAATCAGCAATTTGATTCGTGTCCACAGACGCTGCCTTCTGTGTGTAAAATGAGCAATATGTTTCGTGTCCAAAGACGCTGCCTTTTGTGTGTAAAATGAGCAATTCATTTCATGTCAACAGACGCTGCCCTTTGTGTGTAAAATGAGCAATTTGTTTCGTGTCCACAGACGCTACTATTTGTGTGTAAAATGAGCAACGTGTTTCGTGTCCACAGACGCTACCTTTGTGTGTAAAATGAGCAATTTGTTTCGTTTCCACAGAAGCTGCCCTTTGTGTGAGCAGCTCACTGTGTGTAAAATGAACAATTGGTTTCTGTGTCCACAGACGCTTTTTGTGTGTAAAATTAGGAATGTGTTTCTAGTACGCAGATGCTGCCTTCTGTGTGTAAAATGAGCAATTTGTTTCGTGTCCACAGACGCTGCCTCCTGTGCGTAAAATGAGGAATTCGTTTTGTATCCACAGACGCTTTTTGTGTGTAAAATGAGGAATCTGTTTCTAGTACACAGACGCTGCTTTTTGTGTTCAAAATGAGCAACTCGTTTCGTGTCCACCGATGCTAACTTCTGTGTGTAAAATGAGCAATTTGTTTCTAGTCCGCTGACGCTGCCTTTTGTGTGTTTGTGTGTAAAATGACAGACGCTGCCTTTTTGCAGGTGACACAAAATGCTTTTAGTGGTTACGAAGTTAATTCAAAGATGAAACATAAGATGTTGCTTTCCCCTGAAACTGAATTATCACCCGTCGTGTGCTATTTAGACATTAGACACATGATCAAATTAAGGGATTATCTTTAAAGAGAACCGTGTTTTGTGGTGAAAATACAATGAAAGAAAAACACGGAAGCAACAAAACAAAGAAAGATAAGAAACAAAGGCCAAACATTTCAAATGAACGCAAAAACTTTAACAAACAAAATACATATCTTATTTTTTTTAAAGTGATCTTTACCCTTTAGTAAAGAAAATATCATCGTTGTCATCATCATCCATTTCTGGCCCACTGCTGGACAAAGGCCTTTCCTAACTGTTCCCATGACGATTGTATGGTCATGTTGATTCTGGGAAGGTAGTGCCTAATTGTTGCCATTATTTTGTGGTGTGCTGGCTTTGAATTCAGAGTTGTCCTTCTTCTAGACTGTTTGCCTTCCAAGGGTAGTGAGCCCAGTCTTCCCTGCTATTTTACACATTGCTGTTAGGGTGTTAGTGTGAAGTGAACATGAACAGTCTCAGCCAGAGTTTGAACTGGGCTTACCGATTCCATTGTCTCTACTGCTAACCATTATGCCACTCGCATCTCCATCAAAAGAATATATACATCAATATTTTTCCTTGAATACAAAATTGATATGCTTTTTGTCATGGCTGAATTTATCAGTTTGTCCATCAAATGCCCAAATCTCATTCATTCTTTGTGAAATTTAGGAAACAAGAGAACGAAATGAGAAAACTAGGTTTGGTCTGAAGATCATGGGTGATTCAGCACCATAAAGACCTAAAGAACACATCCAAACGAATAGGTGAAAAGGAAAAGATGAACTGTTTTAAACAGGGCAGCAACGAGTCATAATCTCAATCCCATTGAAACTCTTTGGAGAGAGTGGAAATCTGGTGTCATGGTTTCAACACGTACCATATATCACAGGAATCCAGCAAACATTCAAGAGCTTGGACAAATTGCAAAGAGTGGGAGAAACTACCAGCTGACAGCTGCAGGAAGCTTATAGATGGCTACAAGAAACATTTGGAGGCAGTCATTATTGCCAAAGGGTGTGCAACAAAATATTATGGAATGTTACTGCTAAGGCCATATTTTTTATTTCTTCTTTGAAGAATGTGTAAGTTGAAAAATTAAAATATCCTGTTCGATTTCCATTCATTTTTGAAGATATTGTTCTCGATGAGTGGGTGATATTATAGATAAAAATGTTGGCGCCCACTAACCACCTGCCTTATATTGTGAACTGAACTAGAATGAACTGTGTTATATCGGGGGACACCTAGTATAGTACTAACTCTACTAAAAAGAAATGTTTTCAATAATGTAGTACTAAGACAAAGAATAATGTACTCAATAGTATTGTAATATACTCAAAGAGTAACGCATTTGGGGCTGATGATCTGCAAGACTAATATTGTATTATGTCAGATGACTGATAGCTTTTAATAAATAAAACTTGAATTTTAATAAACTGGGCTACAACTTTTGTCATTATAAATTGCACCAATGGAGCTAGAGGGCTGAACATTTAAACATTTACTCATTATTAGGTCTAGAAAAAACGTTTTTGGGGGTTGTTTTTAAATTCCTCCTCCCAAATGGTTTTAATAGGGGGTTCAATTTATAATGTAAGTTTATGTTAAATTGGTCCCTTAGTTTGTATTCGGCAGCGTTCACGCTTGCTTTTTAAAAATTCAGACTTATTTAGTGATCACTGCCCAACAAAAGGCGAGAGAAGTAATTTATTGATTGATCACCCCTTTTTCCAATTCTTTAATTAATCCCCCCCGAACACTGTATGTTGCCAAAAGACAATGGTCATGTGACGGTTTCTATTGAGTGAATAACCAGACCTGTTATTATTCATTCACTACAATTGTTTACTTGTAAAATCTGCCATTAGGAATTAGTATAAGCCTCTATAAATTGGCATGAAACATGAGAATCTTAACTGCTAGTAACTTAAAATGTTGTACAAGGCAGTACCAAAGTCGCAATAGAAATCAAAGTCTTTTATTGTCTGTATAATTTTCTAATTATTTTCTTATGAAGAATTCATAAATCTCTTCCCACAGAATTTAATCTACATTAATCTAAACGAGATTGTTGACCCATCAGTTGACAATATTGGCATCAATAACTTTCAAACTTTTGATAGGCTTCTTGGGAATTGGGTGGATCAAATGCCCTAAAGTCTGCACTTGAAGTTGTCTAGGCATGTACTTATGATCAGTTTCTCAATTGAATCTGACCGTTATATGAATAGGTTTGATTGTACACGAAGGAAAGAGGCCGTAGACGAAGGTCAGCTCAAGCCGGAGTAAGGATCAATGGACATTTCAAACGTGTTTGGTCGGAGAATGGCTCCTTGCTCAATTATTGGAAGTTATTGTTTAATTCTTTTGTAGTTCGGCTGAGATAACTGAAGTAATCTCAGACCACTTTTGAAAAGTGAGCAAGTGAAATAGATAGACCATGTTGAACACACAGTAGAAGAAGTGGTTTCCTCTCTGAGAAATTGACCTTCGGAAATTAAAGAACAGATGTTTCGGCTGTCGAAATTCAGTCTCGGCTGATAAAGTGAATGTAAAATCTGGATATAAGTGATTTGCCTTAATCAAAAAAGATTTGTTACTTATAATTGATCATGTACACATATACAGGTGTCCCCCGTTATAACATGGGTGTTGGGGTCCAAGAAAGCCAACCATGTTACAACCAAGCCACAATCAAATTTAGCCATTTTGGTGCTAGATCTAGCTATTTTGGAGCTGGATCTAGCTATTTTGGAGCTAGATTAATATTTTGAGGTCCACCTGCATTATAACGTGAACCGTGCTACAACAAACCATATTATAACGGGGAGGCCTGCATATATTAGAATACAGCTGAATCAGTTGGTTACTTAATAAATATATCAAATTTCTCAGCCTTATGCCATAAATAATTATAATATAGTTATAATAATTTAAATAAGGAGGTGCAGAGTGGCATAGCAGTTACTGGCATGGAAAATGGAATCAGCGAAACAAATTTGTTGCTAATGCCCTTGGGATAGGCATGGATCCACTTCTCTCTCCAACTATAGGTAAAAGAGCAGGTCAGTTGGAGCTGTTTGGTTGGTCATCAGGCTAGCACTCGAGCCCTGTAAAAACTGACAATTTCCACAGAAACAAGGATGAAAAATCCCCAAATGAGGATATTGCATGGCTCATTCAAATGGAGACAACCAAACCAAATTGCCCAATATGCCTTGATGCATGGTAACACCTATTATAATATTAGAATCCATCAACCAAAACTGTCAACATAGGTTTCTTCAGTTTTTAAGTAGGTATGGCTGGCTGACTGATTATCTATGTATCACATGTACAGGCTGCACCAATGGAACGTTTTGGGTTTGTTTTTTTAAATTACTTCCACCAAAAACTTTTTGTAGGAGGGTCACTTTATAATGTAAGTTTATGCTAAATTGGTCCCTTAGTTTATGCTTGCTTTTTAAAAATTCAGACAAAAGGCGAGAGAAGTAATTTAATGATTGATCATCCCTTTTTCCAATTTTTTAATTAATCCCCCTGAACACTGTATGCTGCCAAAAGATAATGGTCAAGTGACGGTTTCTATTGAGTGACTAAACCAGACCTGTTATTATTATAATTTAAATGCTTCTTTCTGCCTAATTGTTCTGGTTCCCTGCCCTACAAAGCAAACTAAGCGAAAGCATCTTCTCAGTGAAGGAGATCATCTTAATATCACTTTAAACTCAATTCACATATTATGTACAGTTTAGCAGATATCTAAAAGTCTACAAAACCATTTTACTGTATTAACTGCTTGTCGATTGCAGAAAAATAATCTGGTTTCTAACGTTGGTTCGTTAAATTTCAGTTGCTTTTTTCTTTTTGCTTTTTTCAAATGAAAAATAGTGAGTAACAAGTTGTCAAATTGAAACATGATAATAAATTTAATCACAAATCTTTCTTTTTTTCTTTCTGGAAACAGAAATCTTATACAGAACTTGCATATAACCTGTCAGAAATGACTGCAACTCTTCATATTTTCTGTTTTTTTAATAATTTGAAAACAATAAGGCAACAGATTTGGGTAAAAAACAAATTTCTTTCTTAATAAGAGTAAAGCATCAGTTTCATTCATGAAAAATCAGTGATGAGTATATTTAGTGCAATTGTTTTCCATCCTACTACTAAGACATCAGCAGCTGTAGTAGTAGTAGTAATAGTAGTAGTAGTGATATAGATGCAAACACATAGACACAGTAGAGCCTTACTTTACCCCATTCCACTCTTTCTGTTTGCTTTAGCGCATATGAAACACACAGATACAAGATTTTCCCCCCTTTCTATTGGTTTGCTTTAGCATGATAGAAACCAACCAACCAACAAACAGACAAAAATGTCACATGGGCTTTTCTATAGTAAGATAAGTTGTCTTTCATTTCTGTGAGCTTAAAACTTGGATTCATCATCAAAGGGTAAATGCAATTCCAAACCACAGAAGTCAATCTAGCTACAATTGAAGAAATCTGTGTGTGTGTGTGTGTGTGCTCTGTGCTTTCTCAACAACTGGCCATTTTACGAATTTGACATTAATTAGCAGTGCAGTGTCAAGTTTGAAGTTTTTGGATCAGCAGTTCTCAAGAAAATTAATAAAAATAAATAAAGATTACATATTATAGATCTTTTTTCATAGTTTCTATTAATTATCTCCCTTGACCCCCACTCTTTAGAATTATCTATATTTAGATATAAAATATCTAAATAGGCAACACTGAAGAGATGTAATCAAAATACCTCGAAGCCATAGTTTCATACGATGACCAAAATATTATTTTACATGACAATTATGGCAGGCTGCTCCACACACAAAAAAGTCCAGCCCCTTCCAAACATGCACCCTTGGAACGAAAACTGAGCTAGCTCATTTTAATTTCATAGTATTGGATTTCTTTCTATCGATAAATGATAAGCTCAAACAACAGAACAGTAATAATTAAGAAATTCTCCTGCATCTCTCCGCTTCAAAAACCCACTGAGATTTCTCTTAACATTATGTCATCATTAATTAAAATAAATAAATTGATTAAAAAACGAATCACTACTAATGTTGAATTCGAATGACTCAAGGTGAAAGATATCCGCATGATAAAGAACAATAAACAATTCATTAGTGTTAATTAGTAATTGTGGGCAAATCTTGACATTGAGAGTAAATATATTTATTTTATAACACCAAGTAATTTACCTGAAGCAATAAATCCTTCAAGAGACTTCAAGTTCTGCTGATAATGGAAAATAGTGCCGACAGTCATCAACAATTAATTTTTTTTTAACAAAAATAATAAAAGACGAAGATGTTGGTCCAGAATTTTCACAAAAACAAATTCAGTGATAAAAAAATCGAAACTGATATTTTGAGGCCAAAAAACTAATAATAATAATAATAACAACACACAGACTTTGAAAAAATAACGGAAAATATTAAAAGAATTTTATTATGTTTATGTCACTCATTTTTGGTCTTGATAATTTGCCGAGAGGAAAACTGGATATTCAAAAGAAAATGAAATTGATAATTGGCAATTCATTGATTCTTTGGTTAATTCAATCAGACGGCGGCAAGGAACGGCATCTGATCCTGACATTAAGTTGTTGGCACCGAGGAAATAAATTTGAAATACTTCCTGGCACTATCAACTTAATAAAATCTAGAAAAGGCTACTGGACCCACATGCTGGACCCACACACTGGACCCGGCATTAGATTATATCTATACTAACAGATAAAAAATCTGTTCATTTAAAAATAAAAAGAGATGAAACAGGTCCGGTTAGTCACTCAATAGAAACCATCATGTGAACAATGTCCATTGGCTGCATGCCGTGTTGGGGGTGATCAATTAAAAAATTGAATAAGCTACTTCCCTTGCCTTTTGTTGGCCAGTTATCACTAAAACAGTCTGAATTTTCAAAAAACAGGCCTGAATGCTGCCGGACACAAACTATGCGACTAATTTAGCATAAACTTAGATTACAAATTGAATCCCCCTAAAAACATATTATGCGGGGGAATTTAAAAAAAAAAATTACTTCTCTCACCTTTTGTTAGGCAGTGATCACTAAAATAATCTGAATTTCCAACAACAAAAGAAGTTTTTTCTAAGCATAATAAGGAGTAAATGTTTAAATGTTCAGCCCTCTAGCTCCATTGGTGTTGCCTGTATGCATGATAGATACATAGCCAGCCAGCCAGCTAGCCAGACCAACTTAAAAACTTAGGAAACCTATGTTGACAGTTTTTGAGACAATTTGGCTGGTGGTTTTCTAATAAAATAAAATAAAGAACCCTGAAAAAAGAAATTATTATAATCGTTTTATTATTCAGGTGCAAGAGAGATGCGTTCTGACAATCAAAAAAAGCGGATGTCATTTTCAAAGTTTTAAGAAAACAACTTTTTGTTTAAACCTTTGTAATAAAAGAAAAAGAAAAGCGAGATTGGCTTAGTCGTTAGCAGCATGGAAATCGCAAATGAGTTCAAGTTTCAGTCAAGGCAGCTTTCGTTCACTTCACAAAAATGCATTTGAGAAAGTGAATTCATATCAGCATCATCATTATTATATCATTCAATTAGGAACTGAAAAATTAAATGTCACATTTTTACAATTTAATGAAAGTTATTTTATTCTTATTCAATAAAACAAAAAAGAAGTCAACTTTTATTCAAAAGAGTGGAATGTGTTGCATAAGACATAAAAACAACCATTCTGATACCATTTTTATATACCATTGATACCATTGTAGATTTTACAAAAGGTAGCAAGATTTTACAGTACCACAAATAGGAAGATTTGTTTGCCTCAAACCAAAAGGTTAAACTCTGGCCTTCCATAAATAGTCTGGCCTCCCATACATAGTTGTCCTTATCACAAATTCTAAGTTGAATAATTTAAAGATTTGCAAAACTATTGAGTAAACTGGAAATTTTTAAAAAATTATTGATTGAAGATGATATTCCTTTTTTTGGTTTTGAGAAGTTTTATATCTTTCTCTTTTCCTTTGTTTATTCACTTTTTAGTTTTTAGTTTTCTGTACTTCGCAGCATTTTCTAAGCATGAATTAGTTTGGCATATGGCCACAGATTGAGAGCACCCAGTGAGGATCAAATTCATTAATCTCAAAAATGATACATACACATGTATGCAGACATACACAAACATACTTACACACATAATCACACACACAGAAGCACACACAGATACATACATTAGACAGTGCTAAGTTCTGTCTTGTTTAAAAATCATGTCTAAAAACTACATTCAGTTGCCAAAAACACTGTTACAGAGACAATGAAGATGTTTGAACAGTGCTTCTTAGAGTCCCAGGTCATATTCCTCTCTTTGAGATCCTGAGTTTCCTCAATTGCTCCCCTTGAGATCTTGAGTTTCCTCAATTCCTCCCCTTGAAATCTTGCGTTTCCTGAATTCCTCCCCTTGAGATCCCGAGTTTCCTCAATTCCTCCCCTTGAAACCTTGCGTTTCCTCAATTCCTCCCCTTGAGGTCTTGGGTTTCTTCAATTCCTCATCTTGAGATCCCGTGTTTCCTCAATTCCTCCCCTTGAGATCCCGAGTTTCCTCAATTCCTCTCCTTGAGATCCAGTTTCCTCAATTCCTCCCTTGGAGATCCAGAGTTTCCTCAATTCCTCCCCTTGAGATCCTGAATTTCCTCAATTCCTCCCCTTGAGATTCTGAGTTTCTTCAATTTCTCCTCTTGAGATCCTGAGTTTCTTCAATTCTTCCCCTTGAGATCCCAGGTTTTCCTCAATTCCTCCCCCATTTTGAATTGTCATCTAGTCATTTTTTCACCATTATACGTTCCATTATACGTTCCTCCCTGATTGAAATTCCTCCTCAATTCCTCCCCTAGTTAAAATTCCTCCCCTTAGGAGATTCCTCCCCTGGGAGCCAAGCGCCTCTTGTTTGAGAATCACTGCTCTATAAACTATTTGCACTCTTCTGTTTTAATGTAAACTTTAAGATTGCAATGACTCTTGTTTTGCTTTACTGAGTGGAAGATATTGGGAAAGACATTGGCTGGTATGGGGGGAAAAAGAGCATCTTGTGGAAAGAAAATTAAAGAAAATAAAAAAGATAAAAGTGTCAGAAAGGAAGGTGAAAAAAGGGGGAAAAAGTCCAAGGGAGTAAATGTTGCTGCTGCTGATCCTGCAGTCGGGCGTGGTGGTGCAAAAAGGGGTTAGAAATGAAAAAGGAAGTTTCTTGCTTTTTGCCCCCCCCCCTGCAATTATTCTCTTGTCTCAACCATCGACACCATCGACACCATCCCACGTTGTGTCTTTGGTTGGCTAATGCAGGGCTGCTGTTTTATTGACCCCAGGTATTACATTGGAGTATAATGGAGCAGGAAAAACAGGGAATTGAAATTAACTGACACACAAGAATAACAGAAAGCAAAAAATCTGGCCCCTAGAGAGAGACGCAGACATTGGGAAGATCTAGGGACAGAATGGGGAGAAGTTAATAGCAGAAGCATGAGAGAAAACAGAAGCTGAACATGGTGTTACTAAATGGCCTTGTGCCACATACTGCCAGAGTAGGAGAGTGATTAAATGCCAGAAGGAGCTGAGACAGAAAAGAGACAAAGAGAAAGAGAACAGGTCTGGTTAGTCACTCAATAGAAACCATCACATGACCAATGTCTTTTGGCAGTATACCTTGTTAGGGGTGATCAAATAAAAAATTGTTACTCCTCTTGCATTTTGGGCGGTGATCACTAAAAAAAGTCTGAATTTTCAAAATACAAGCGTGAATGCTGTCAGACTCAAACTAAGGGATCAATTTAGCATAAACTTACATTGCAAATCGAACCTCCGGCCCACAAAACAGATTTAGGGTCAATTTTCAAAAAACAAAAAAATGTTTTATGTTTAAATTTTCAGCCCTGTAGCTGCATTTGAATGGTCTGTATGCATGATACATACATAGCCAGCCAGCCAGCCAGCCAGCCAGCCAGACCAACTTACAAACTTATTTGTACCTATTTATTTATTTATTTATCAGACCTTATTTGTCCCCACTTATTTGTCACTCACTTATTTGTCACTCAATTATTTGTCCCCAATTATTTATCTGTCATTGATTTATTTGTCACCCTTATTTGTCCCCACTTATTTGTCACTCCTTTTAGTACCCACTTATTTATCATAACTCCATGTGTCACCCATTTATTTGTCTCCACTTATTTATTTGTCACTCCATTATTTGTCCCCAATTATTTTATTGATTTATTTGTCACCATTATTTGTCCTTACTTTTTTGTCACGCCTCTTTTGCCACCAATTATTATTTGCCATCCATTTATTTGTCACTCCTTCATTATTTATTTATCAAACCTTATTAATTTGTCAGCCATTTATTTGTCCCCACTTATTTGACACTCCTTTATTTGTTCCTATTTATTTAAAGACCTTATTTGTTCCCACCTATTTGTCACTCCTTTTTTGTACCCACTTATTAATCATTTTATTTGTCACTCCTTTACATTTTGTTACTTATTTATTCATCAAACCTTATTTATTTGTCAACTATTTACTTGTAACCACTTATTTGTCACCTATTTCTCACTGCTTTTTCGTCCCCACTTATTAATCAAAACTTATTTATTTCACAGACTTTTATTTGTGTCACTCTTTTATTTGTCTCCACTGATTTGTCACTCCTTTATTTGTCCCCACTTATTTATCACAACTCATTCATCCCACCCATCTTTTACTTTGTCCCATTTATTGGTCACCCATTTATTTGTCACTCTTATATTTTCCCCACGTTTTTGTCACCCCTTTTATTTATCCACACTTATTTGTCATCAACAAAAAATGGTTGACATATAAAAGATATGTCAATTATTTTTTGTCACTCCTTCTTTGTCCGCACTTATTTGTCACTCCTTTATTTTTTGCTACTTATTTATTCATCAAACCTTATTTATTTGTTCCCACTTATTTATCACTATCACACACTTATTTGTCACTCCTTTTTCAACCCACTTATGCGTCACTCCTTTTAGTACCCATTTATTGTCCCTACTTATTTATCCTAACTTGTTTATTTGTCACCCTTTTATTTGTCCCCACTTATTTTTCATCCCCTATATGTCTCCATGTATTTGACAACCATTTGGAATTTTGTGGAAGGGCTAAGAAGGAAGCGATTCAATGTTTTGGGCCGATCTATATACAATGAATATGAAACCCCTATTCCAATATAAACGTCTGTCCCTATGACCTCCAGAAATTAAAAGCACATGAAATGTGTGAAAATAAATAGAAGCTTTAAGGGCTTTGCATGAAAAAATAAAAAAGAATTCATTTAGTTTCAACTAGGAGCTAGTTTTGCCAATTTCTTGTTAATTAACTACAAAATAATAAATAAACAGGTCTGGTTAGTTACTAGAAACCATCATGTCGTGTTGGGGGTTATCAGTTAAAAAATTGGAAAATGGGGTGATCAATGATTTTAAGTTACTTCTCTTGCCTTTTGTTGGGCATTGATCACTAAAAAAGTCTGATTCTTTAAAAATAAGTAAGCTTGAATGCTGCTGGACACAAACTAAAGGATCAATTTAGCATAAACTTAGATTGCAAATAGAACTCACCACTTATTTTCAGGGAGAACTTTTTTTCTAGACATAATAATGAGTAAATGTTTAAATCTTTAGTGCTCAACCTATGTTGACAGTTTTGGTGACAGTTTTGGTGGACGGTTTCTAATAAATCTGTACCCCAATATAAATGTATGTCCCAACCACCTCCAGCAATTAAAGAAATAAAGTAAATGCACATGCAACGTGGGATATAAAATCTCTTTAAAAGTTCTTTGGAAAAAAATGAAGACCACTAATGGAATCCATAAAGGGAAAAGAGAATTTCCTTGGACTCGGAAAAGATTGTCTTTTTAAACTTTCATTACGGAACGAAGCTGCTCCGTCTTTGGAAAAGATTTAGGGGGAATAAAAAGGAAACAAATAAAGCAAATGAACATACCTTGAAAATTCTGAGAAATTGGGGAAAATTATGTATATCAATGTTTGTGTGTGCGTGTGTGTGCAGACAAAGAGATTAAGAGATTGGTTACCTTGGGGAACAGTCTGCAGTTAAAATTGACAGGAGACATAAATGAATTTTACATATGCATACATTTTTCAATATATATATATATATATATGATTTTTGGGAAATGACA
>VCCN01007234.1:1021325-1031536 GCA_006491835.1 Architeuthis dux
CCACCTGAACTTAGTACTTACCAATGTTGGTAAGAAATCAATATTTTACTCTGATACATACTCATACAAGATATAAAAAAAGCTTTGCTTTCCCTTTTCCAAAACTTTAAAACTTTTTATCTGATGCATTTTTGATTTTCTCATTTTGCTTTCCTTATATGACAATCTAATCCTCTTGATGATTAAATAATCAGGCATTGCAATCTATGGGCCAGACAGATAGATTGATATAAAGAGAGTGAGATATGAACAGACTGAGGTAGACAGATAGACAGATAGACAGACAGATAGCTAGATAGATTGACAATTGGCCATCATTAGAGATATCAGCCAGTCACGACAGATGATAAGGAATAATGAAAATAATTTTGAATCTTTATATTTAAAATCAAATGACTTGTAGCAAAAATTGTTCCATTCTTAAATCCAGGGTCAGACATATTAAACAATTCCACATGTAATTTCCCAAGTGCATTTCTGTCTTTGTTATGAATTATTCAGCGAAATTGCATCTAGAATTAACTTAAAGGATCAGACATTTTTAACCATAACAGATAGACAGGAAGACAACAACAACAGTGATAATCTTTGGCACATGAAATACTTTCTACACTTGAAATTATTTTGAATCTACAGTCAAAATTAACCTTACTAACCACAGATCCATTAATGATGCTTTTAAGATGTAAAAACCGGGCCTATGCTATTGGATAATAATGAATAAGTTCCAAATCAAAACTTTTAATATAACATTTTATTTTAGTGTGAAAAAAAAAAGTATCCAATTTGTATCTACAAGCACACATCATAACAATCATATTTACACAATATCTCAGGCCTTAAACCTTTGCAGTGGTGTAATAAACATCATAATTATTCTTAAAATCATTTGCGTCTGTTGATAGCACTACATATTCCGGTAATCTATTCCAAAGTCCTACCACTCTATTGCTAAAAAAGAATTTTCGGATATTCAATCTACTGCTATTTGCTTCTACCGTATATGTGTGGCCTCTCAGTCCCTTGTACCCCTTCTAGTAAAAAATACATCAGGGTTTACTACTTATTGTAATGTATCTGCCACAACCTCCATTTAACCATTGACAGCATTATGCAGCATGTCCCACAATCCAAAAGTGAAGATTTCAAGTCATAGAGCAGCGGTTGCTAAACTTGCTCAATATAAAAGACGTATATGATAAACTTCAGATGTTGGAGAGACGTAAGACATAAACAACTTAACAACACACATTTTATTGTTACAACATTTTGTTACAACATTTTTTTATAAATATTAAAACATGTACGCAACAATATTTATTCATGTATTTAATTTTTTAAAACTAATAATTTGTATTAGTTTCAGTAATCACAAAGTACATATATATACACACATGCGCAGTAAGGTCCCCACTGATTGGTTGCCATGTTACAGGCATATGCAAATGGTTCTTGAAATATTCAAACTGGCTGGATACTTACCACATAGATAGATAGATAGATATGTTAGTAAATATGTGTGTGTATCTGTGCATCTATTTGTAGTTACAAATATATGAAGATCTAAGACAGTGAAACAAAGTTTAAACTCTGTATGAGCCATGTTTTAACACATACTTATATAAATAAGTATATATATGTGAGTTAAATGACAAGGTTAGAAGGCTTGTAGTACAATTGATGCTTTTATTATAAGTGTTGGCCGGTACAGGCATCTCCAAGGGAATGACGGTTGATACAAAGAGTTCTGGTGTTTATATGGGAGGTTTGGGTGGTGGATAGGTGGGTAGTAATTTGGTAGAATGTGTTGACATATAAACACCAGAACTCTTTGTGTCAACTGTCATTCTCTTGAAGATGCCCGTACCGGATAAAACGTTGGAATAAAAGCATCAATTGTACTACAAGCCTTCTGACCGCATACATGGATGGATATCTAATTCTTTCCACTATTGTAAACTAGAAAGAATTCAGAGAGCACATACTTCTGCATACTTCTGCAAATGCTGTAAACTAAATAAAAACTGAATGAAAATAAAATATTAAAAACGATGGTCAGAATTATCAATGTATAAATATTGAGTTACTTCACTTAAAATTCAAATTTAGCTTTTTTATTAACTGTTCGTGTTTAGCCTCTTTTTCTGCAGAATGATAAAAATATCTCTCAATCGAAAACTAATTCAAAAATTTACTTGCTTCTTCCACAGCCAATAGCCTACTTTTCCAGAAGATTTCATTCACATGCATCAAGAACTTTTGGAGATACTGTGACAGACAGACAGACAGACATGAATGAATACATATACCTCTCCCAACTTTGTTGGCGGGGATAAAAAACTCTGGAAGTAGCATATCAGCAAAGTTGTGAATAATAATGACAACATTGCTGCAGCTGTTAGTGAAGAAGAAGAAGAAGAAGAAGAAGAAGAAGAAGAAGAAGAAGAAGAAGAACAACAACAACAACAACAACAGCAACAACAACAAGGAGAAGGAGAAGAACAAGAACAAGAATAGAAGAAGAAGAAGAAAAAAAGAAGAATTAGAAGAAGATAAAAGTGAGGAATTATTTTTATTTTTACCTGTAGACTCCTTGCGGAGCATAGGGTGGAGTTGTTAAACGCATGCCCAACCCTCTTCCTTACCTAGGCTTGGGACCAGCTATGGTGATTGCCGAGCCATAGATATTTTTCTCTCAGAGTAACCTTCTCTTAGATGGCTGCCTTACAGAGCTAAAGGGCTCCAACTGCCCATAGCTGGGGCAGAGGAGATATAGAATCATGCTCTTCCTGAACATAAATAACCTCGGCCACAGGGCCAGCCTGTCCATTAGGTGAACCTTGGCAATTTCCTAACACACAAAGGTTCTAGAGGCCCACTCTAAACTGAAAAAAGATAGACATTAGAACACAACCGGGGCGCAAAGTTTAAGTCTCGCCTGAGTCTTATGAAAACCTTGCGCCAACCCTGTTCGTCTGAAAATCGAACTCGGTCTGTTGATTCTATTTTTCCATGATGGCAACCCTTATGCCACTCTGCACCACCATAAAAGTGGGGAATAGTTCTGACTGTAAAAAGAAAAAAGAAAAAAAAGAAAATCAAATGAGTAAAGAAAACAAGACTATTATAACAACCTCTTCTTGCTCTATCTGAAGAGTCCCCTAATCAGGGTTCCAATTCCATTTTAGAATTCTATATCACTAACACCTGCCAAATTTATCTGGTCATCATTATTTTCTTGTTTGGGGGACTGGAATGAAGAAGCTCTACTCTACACGATTTCCTCTTCTCTTCCTCTTAAGACAATAGAGTGTCTGCGATTGCTGCGCAAAATCCTTCTTCCAGCAACAAATCTTTTTCAACTTCTGATTTTCGTGTTTGTATATAATTGCTTTGTTATCTTCATACAAAATGTTCCCTTCATCTTCTGCACATAATAATAAAAACATACAAACAAAGATGCCCATCCACAAACATATAGGCACATACATACAAATATAAATACCAAATTTTACATAGATGCATACCTACAAGCTCAAACTTATTGACATATACCTTATCATATCCAGCTATATGCATGCAAACACTGATACGTATATGTGTGTGCATATATATATATATATATATATATATATATATGCACACGTATATAAATTATATTTAAATGTAGGTCTGTATTTATGTATATCTCATACTTTTTCAAACATATTTACATGTGCATACAAACATAAATACCAATTCACACGCATACCTACAAGCTCAATTTTATTGACATATACCTTATCATATCCAGTTATACGCATGCAAACACTGATATGTGTATACGTGTGCATATATATATATTTAAATATAGGCATGTATGTATACCTCATTTCTTCATACTTTTTCAAACATATTTGCACATACATACAAATATCAATACCATGTTTGTTTGAGCACAAGATGAAGGAAAAATGTGTATACGTGTGCAGATATGAATATATATAAAATATATCCATATATATCTTTAAATCTATGTCTGTCTACCTGCATCTATGTATAAGATCCTTTCTTCCCACTTTTTCGGCCCTCTTGGAATTTCCAATTTCCCATCCTGCAGAAAACTCGTCCCCCTCAAAAAGTGAATTTTGTCACTCATGCCAAAATTCTTGATATCTGGAACAGTTGAAGAGTCTTCAAGTAATGAAGGAAAGCAAGTCGGCCGAACGAGAGCGAGTCTTGCAGAAACTAATGCGTGAAGCACGACCCGATCCTAGGCGTGTGCTGAGCGAGCCAAGCTGAACTGAACCGCACCCCCAGTGCAAGTGGTGCGGTACGAGTGAGCGGAACTTTTTCTTTTCTTTTTTTTTAATGGAAAACATTAACTGTTTTTGAAAGAGAAACTCGACTGAGCCTGATTGCTCCCTGGTCTGTGATGGATATGTTTATAACAAGTTGTTCAGACGGCGCACTTTAGGTCAGAAGTTCTTGGTGTTAGGGGGATGAAAAAGGAAGGAGTCGAGGTAAGTACCAGTTAGGGTGGTGATCAATGGCTTTCGGCCATAATCAATCAAACCCTGTCGAGCACCAACTGGGTGGTTGTAAAGCGGGTTGCCTGAGGGGCCAGGACCGGATGTTGAGGCTAAGAGCTAACTCATTGGTGTCAGGGTGGTTGGTGAAGATGTAAGGGCTTGTTGCTAGGGTGGGTGATGATGGCAGAAGAGAAGGAGGGGTAGGGTGGTTCCAAAATGGGGTGGGGTTCCAGAGGAGTAAGGCTAAAGTGTTGAGAATATCAAGTCATTCTTTGACTGGGACCCTGAATTGGGAAAGGGTGAAAAAAGTGCAGTAGAGAGAGAGAGAGACAGACTGACAGAGAGAGACACAGAGAGCGACAGAGAGAGACAGAGAGACAATGACCCTAAATTGAGCAAAGGTGAAAAAAGTGTGGCAGAGAGAGAGACAGAGAGAGAAAGAGAGACAGATAGAGAGACAGAGACAGTGACAGAGACACAAAGAGAGACAGAGAGACAAAGACTCTAAATCGGGCAAAGGTGAAAAAAGAGTGGGAGAGAGAGAGAGAGAGAGAGAGAGAGAGAGAGAGAGAGAGAGAGAGAGAGAGTGGATAGGCTGTTTATAAGAATTATAGATTTTTTAATATAGAAAAAAAGAGGAAAGAGAAGAGGTAGTGGCATAAAAAGATGAAATATGAATAAAGACAGAAAAGAAATGCAAAGAAAGAGAAAGGAAGAAAAAAAAATCAGGAATGAATAAAATATAAAAGAAAGTTATAGGAATAACAAGCTGAAGTATACAGTGAGTGCAACAAGTATCCGATACATTGCAAAATGTATATTCCAACCTATTTACATACAGCTTCAAAACTGACAGAATTTGGATTACTGTTTTTTTATACATAACTTTGGAAGCTGTATGTAAATATGTTGAAATAAACTTTTTGCAATATATCGGATATTTTTTGCACACATTGTATATCTAAAAAAGAGTGAAATTAAAATTGAGAGTTAAAAAAGAAAGGTAAAAGAATGGCACTAGGGGAAAGAAAGAAAGAAAAGAGAGAATCAAAGATGAAAAGAAAGAGAGTGGCTGGGAAAGATCAGTGCAAAGAGTCTTTATTTTAAAATGTTCCTCAAGAAACTGAAACTTTTGAAATGATAAGTATAAAGACATCTAATTAGTTGGGAACCTATATTTGCTCGGCACCGATGTGAACGACTGCTAAATGAGCAGCCTAAATCATAAATGTAAATAAAGAAATGAGTGCCATGCGGAGATTGAACCCGCATCCACCTTGGAAGCAACCTTCTACGCAGGTTCTGCTCTACTGAATGTTCTCTTGGTAGGCAGGGATTTTTCACATCAGCTCCGATTCACAACTAATTATCATATTCTGTCAGATAAAAAAATTATCTATTACTTGATTTTATACTGTCTGCATATGGTGACCATATTATATTCGTGCCTAAATACAAACGTGTGAGTAGAGGGACAGGCAAAAGTGTACGGTAAAAAACCCCTGCCTACCATAAGAATGTCATTAGTTCAGTTGGTAGAGCCTGCATATAAGGTTGCTTCCAAGGAGGACGCGGGTTCATTCGCTGCACGATGCTGGTTTCTTTATTGACATTTATGATTTAGGCCGCTTGTTTAGAAGTCGTTCACAACTGCGCCGAGCAAATATAGGTTCCCAACTAATTAGATGTCTTTATAATTATCATATTCTGTTGGATATAAAAATTATCCATTACTTGATTTCATATCTATCTATCTATCTATTGGTTATATACAGTGGTGTTCTAAAGGTGACGT
Organism: Architeuthis dux; assembly: GCA_006491835.1. NCBI lineage: Eukaryota > Metazoa > Mollusca > Cephalopoda > Oegopsida > Architeuthidae > Architeuthis > Architeuthis dux. The sequence goes on from VCCN01007234.1 coordinate 1,027,632, forward strand.
TCAGCCTAGGAAATTGGAGCTTTAGTCCTTTTTTGAAGCATCAATTTTCATAGGCTGGACATTACTTTTGACTGGACATTACTTTTGACCGCCAATGTATGTGTGTGGGGGGTGCATTTGTATGTATGTGTGTGTGTGTGTGTACATATTAGATATGTATGTTACTTTGTGGAAGTTTTGTTTCTCTTGTCTTTTATTTGAATAGATGTACAGACTGAGACGTTATAACAAAGAAAGAATCAAATGTACCTGTAAATCTATAATCAGATAAATGTAAAAGTTTAAAGAGCAGATACTCTTACCTGAATCATATATTTGCTGGTAAATATAATTTCACAATGTTTTATCTGAAAAGTTCCTTCCTATATCAACTGAATAGACATATGTACATATTGATTTGAATGAGGAGATAAAATCTTTCTTTGAAAAAATAAAAGGAATTAAAAACAATAGATACATGCATTTTTATCTCCAGCCTAGTCACCATACTTTGCCATAAGATACAAATTTATCAAATTTATTCATAAACAAGTTTTTTATTTGATGTATATGACAAGAACTCTTAGGAATTTGGTGAAAAAATCTATGTTTTTTTAAAATTCAGTTGTTTTTCATATCAAAATATAATGTTATGTCCTCAAATCTACAATTCTCACTTGATTGATATCTTATTTTATTTTTGCAATACATAAGTTCATTCTGAAAAACTGCTTTTATATATGTATAAAAAGTGTTACCTGCCCAAGTGACCATAGCAGAATAGTCAGAAACAAAGGTAAGCAGATCTATGTTCATAAATATACATAAATATGAGCACATTTACCTATATATATAATGTTTTTAATGTGCATGTGAAAATGGGATGCATTTGCAAGTGTAATTATATATATATATATATATTTTTGTTTTCAAGAAAAGAACCTGACACCCCCAATGAATTTTTTCGAATGTGTTGAATTTTTGTCCGTGATTTAAAAATAAGAAGGTTTTTATGAATTTATTTTTTTATATTTAAATAAATGTATTTTTTTCAATGCATTTCTTTATGGAGACTTCTCTTAATGAGATGTATCATTGGAGAAAGAATTGCATAGGGAAACTTAAAGCCTCTGATAATGCGCTTAGTTTTAAAATAAACATTCCTGCAGGTTGATTGGCACTGACACTTTTCTTCAAGGAATTCTAAGGAAAAAATAGATTCTTTTACGCTTGCCACAAATTCGTATTTGTCAGATGTGTTTTCAAATGATGTAAAAAATTTTAACTCGATTTGAAATATCCACCCCCCTCCCCCAAAAAACAAAGATAAAAAATTCTCTACTCAAAGCAAAATTTGATCCTGATACCTCCAATTTGAAATAAGTTTGTATTTACATATGTTTACGTTGTTCTGTTAGTTATGAAGTAAATCTCCACATTATTATTATTATTGCCATTTTTAGTGCTTTTAAAGAAGTTTTAAAACAAAGGAAGGTATTTGTTTCTATTATGAGAGACTATATATTCTGTATAGACACCAGTATAAAGAGCATTAAAGTTTACGTTCTTGCCTAAGCTGAGATAATTGTATTGGATATTTTTTATTCTGTCTTGAAAATTGAAACATCCTAATGAAATAAAAACAAAATGATTTTACATTAATCCAGGGAAATAGCTTTTTCTAGAATTATTCTTTCTGCAAGTATTTTATAAGGCAATATATTGGATCCATTTTGTTGTTCTATGAGATGAAGTAATGGAGGCTGTGATATATTCATTTACAAAAGGGAGATGAAAAAAAGAGCATGAGGGTGTGAGAGCGAGAGAGAGAGAGAGAAAGAAAGAGAATGAAACAGAGAGAATATAAGATTTTCATCAGACAGGTTAAAGCGAATTTATTCATTGATTTATTTATGAAACCATAAACCGATAACTGATGCATTTAAAAACAATTGGCCATTGTTATATTCTTGCTAGAGTAGATTGTATTTTTCAGTGATGATCAGCATGAGGTGAACATTTTTGATGGAGATAAGCCAAAAAGATCCAGATATGTCATTATTTGGTGGCTTTGATGAAAAGAGAAAAAACAAATATCTTTTTTTGTGCAAATTATATAAAACACCAATTTCACATTCAGCTAACAGAATTTTTATCCCATTTTCCTATTTCCATTCTTTATTGATATAGATTTCTAACTTAGACCTATCTTGCCAGTCAATCATTTGAAATCATTCAAAATCATACATAATCATGGGTTCTGCTTAGAGACCATCTTGTTCATCAAGTTTTTTTCTTGGCAAGAAATGGATAATTTCTGTTTGTTTTGAGATGAGGAATTATCATGATACATAGATTTATTTTACTATTATCCTCATCTTGGTTGTGTATATGATCATAACATTATGCCTGTTGTAACTTACGGTCTTCTTTTAATTGAAAATCGCAGTCGGAATGTCAAGTTGAAACCGTCATTCATCTGACATGATCCTCATTCCACCATCTTTGCATATTGTGTTATGCCATTCCAGGTTTGCAAAACCTTCCAAAGTAATTTACAAAATTTACAAAAATCAGCATCAAAAACGAGATGACTTAATACAAGATCCCCCCTCACCCAGAAAACAGACACAATGAGGACAGTCTACCCCTGAAGAAGGCTGTAGGGTACAACAGCTGAAACATTGTGTATAGATAAAGAACCAAGATGAGGACAATAGTCCGAAAATATCTATGTATAAGAAAGGGATACTTTGAAAAGAACACAGGGAAAACTATGCAGGCTTAATTATTCTTATGGTTAACTTTTCTCCATTGTCTCAGGATGGAAATGATAAGACAATTCCAAATGAAGCAGAATCCATTTGGTTCCATCTGAGTTCAGCTCAGAAGAGATGAATCTCTTGATTAACAGGAAGCAGAATCCATTAATAATGACTAATTCTTTATCCAAGTAGTGACAAGAAATCATGTCCCAAATGATGCCAACATCTTTCTTTACCATTTCCCTCAGCCGCTTGGCAATTTAGAGGAATTAGAATTTGCTGCTTCGATTAATTCCGATCAAGTTATCGTTTTACAGGATTATCAACAGCAGAAAACATTGTTCTTTCGTGCCGAATCAGCAATTCCAAAATGGCAGGAAGCTGGAAAAAAATGGTTCAAAGATAAAAGAAGATGAGAAAAAGTGGTAATTTTTACATGGCTTCATATTGGGAAAGCTCTCAATTTGCAATTCTGATGCTGATTTCTGTTTTTAATGTATTTCTTTTTTTGCTTAAAACAACTTTGCGAGCCACAGTCTATATATGACATAACAAAGAGAAAGAGAGGATGGGGATAATGCAAACACACAAGCAAAAAATTGACTCTTCTGCTGTGCATGTGTATGTGTGTTTGTTCACTGGCTGTTGATAATAGAACTACAACTGCTACTACTGCTACTTTTGCTGATGTCTCAATTTTGTTTTTACGCAAAATAAATACAAGAATGTTAGCTAACAATCCCTGCATTAACCTTTCAAATTACTGTGTAAACATACTGACACAGAACACAGATTAAGGTATACCATTTGCAAAGCAACAGCATTTACTAGTGAATATAATTTCCATTCTAAATAAATCCTTTTATCTTTTATTTCCACTTTTGTTTTTTGTTGTTTTTTTTAACCAATTTTTAGAGCATTTTTACTTTTATTTTCTCTGACCTAAAAATCATTTGATGCTTTCAAAATGTTGACGAAACATATAATTGCTTTATGTGTTCACTTTAATTAAAAGCAAGAATCAGACTAGTATACAATGAAGTTTTCATTTTTATACTGTTTTACAAGAAAAGAACAAGAGAGAAACAATCAAAACAGTTTTAACATTTATCGATAAGATAAAAATAATGAAAATTTGTTGATAATGATACACATAATATA
>VCCN01007234.1:1191582-1204078 GCA_006491835.1 Architeuthis dux
AAATTCAGACTGTTTTAGTGATCACTGCCCAACAAAAGGAGAAAGAAGTAATATATTCATTGATCACCCCATTGTCCAATTTTTATTAATTGAGCACCCTCAACACGGCATGCTGCCAAAAGATGTTGGTCCGGTAACGGTTTCTATTGAATGACTACCCAGACCTGTTTTCTCTAATTTCTTCTTCTTTCTCTCTCTCTCTCTTCCTTCATAAAATCTTCTCTCTACCTCTTCTGCCTTTATCAGTGTCTCATTACACCCCCCCCCCGCCACACTGTACAATTCACAAAAGCTAATTTTTCTGTTCTACTATCTCACTTTATTTCAGTGTTTCCAAAACTTGTTCTGACTACTGCTCTTTTTTAGAGCATATGTTTCATCAACAACCTTTGTAAAGTCTTGCATGTTTTCTCGCCATGTTATATCAATTGCAACAACCGCTATTTCAATACCTCAATCAAACAAGCAAAACTGGCTCTCCTCAAAGCCAGCACACATTGTGCAGACCAGTGTTTCGCACACTTTTTGGGACAACTGCCCCCTTTCAGAGCACATATTTGATCAACACCCCCTCATAAAGACTTGCAGGTTTTCTCGCCATGTTATATCAAATGTGAGAAGCACTATTTTGATACCTCCTATGCATCAAGTCATATGTCTGAAAGGCTAATTTTACAGTAGAGCTGTTTGAAGTTCAATGGTCAGTTTTTTGTTTCTCAATGAACTTATGTTGATTTAGTGTAATTGAATTATTTAAATAGGTTAATAAGAAAATATTTGAACTCCAAATAGCTGGACTCTAAAATCAACTTTTCAGACATACAACTATACATAGGAGGTATCCATTTATATTATTGTCTGAAATTACAGTCGAGGTGCTAGGTCCAATTGCGCCACCTTCAAAATTGTTAAATTTGCTCCCCTCACAAAGGTAAAAGGTTTAAATGGTAGGTCCGATTGGGCCCCCATAGCTCTGGCACTTCCCCCACAGTTGCAGGGTCAGCGGGTACCATGCGCTGCCTCTGCAGTGAAAGGCTGGTTTTACAGTGTTTGAAGTTCAAAGGTAAGTTTTTTTTTCACAATCAATTTATATTGATTTATTTGTGATTAAATTATTTAAATAAGTTAATAGAATTCTTTAGATCAGAAAAACTTTGAACTTCAAACTGCTCTATTGTAAAATCAGCTTTTTAGACATACAACTTTATGCGTAGGGGGTATCGATTTGTATCCTTTTCCCCCTTGATCCCCTCACCACCCCTTGTCTTCCAATGACCCCCTACCGCCCCTTGCCTTCCAGTACCTCACTTGAGTCTTCCAGCACCCACAAGCGGATGGTAGCGCCCACTTTGGGAATCACTGCTTTATTTGCACAAACAATGACTAAAAAAGCCTCTCCCAAAAAGACAAACAAATATATCCATCAAAAATATTAAAGAAAATAAACATAGAATGAAAGCCAAACAAACACAATTGTTTTTCTTTTTCTTTTTCTCTTGATAGCTATGTGACATTTGTAGTGTTGGGATTTTTGTTCCTTTATTCCCCCCCACCCCCCTTGATTTTGCAAACTTTCCCAATTTTTCTACAATCCTTCTGCCCACAACCTCTACTCCCCTGAAACCCCCAAATGTTTTTTTCTTATTTCACCTATTACCTACTCAAAGATGTTTGGTGCCATATGCAGGATTTATTCCCATATTTTTTTTTAACTATCTGGACTGCTACTTACCAATACTACATTCATACTGACTTGCATCCATAGATATTTTATTACATATATATATATATATATATATATATAGAGAGAGAGAGAGAGAGAGAGAGAGAGAGAGATCTGCACAAATTGTCATAGATAGATAGATAGATATCCTTTTATTTCATGTATATTGCATAGTTCGGTAAGAAGTCTATGTGCCTATATGATTGTAAGTGCATATATACTAACAAACACACCTATAGTTGACAATCACCACACACATATACACACACATAAATATTCTCATATATTCAGATATTTGCATAAAATAAAATAAAAATATTCAAAGAAACATTTTAGTATGCAAAATATTGATTAACTAAGGCACAAATATTTACTTAAATTTGTTTACACGGGCACAAAAATGTACATATATATAGCTGTGCAAATATGTATGCAAATCTAAATACTTTGTGAATATATATATATAAATCATCATCTTCATCAGCCATTATAAGTTCATTGCCCTTCCCATTTCCTTCCATGACGACTGTGACCTCTCTCATGCCCTATCTTGTGTCTGGTCTTTTCCTACTGCATTTGTTGTCCCATCTGTTGTGCTTCCTTCTTGCTAAGTGTCCAGCCCATCTCCATTTTTGTCATTTAATTATTTCTATGATATCCTTCCCCTTGGTTCACACACAGATCCATGTTGATCTTTTTCTTTCTATCTCTTATAATTATACATATACTTGTCTTTTCACTAGTCTGCCATGATGATTGACAGAGAAAAGAGTGGACAGTCCACTCTTTCCTAATTATTCTTACCTGACCAGGCAATTGCAGCAATATGTATAGCATATCAACACACACATACACACACACACACATGGAGTCACAGATATTTACACCATTTTTGTACTGCAGATTTATTTTACAAGCAAATGAATGTAAAGGAAGAACACAAAAATAAGAGTCAACTAGCCACCATGTTGACTACCTTTCTTTATGAAGCTGAATCCTGGGTCATATACCAGCACCATCTACTGGAGAAGCTCATTTGTGTTACCGTCTCCAAAGACCCTCTTGTTCAGCATTCTAGTCACAAGTTCTGATAGCAGCAGAAGAGAACGTTGGAAAAGTTTGATGTTTTAAAAGCACTTGTACAATCGGAGTCATATCTTTCAGAGAGTTGTCTGAATTTATGATATCATCATAATATTTTTAAAAACTCTGATCAGTCATATCGATGAAACATGCTTAAATGAGATCTGGCTACTTAAATATACAACAGTGTATACTTACGTAGATAGATAGAAAGCTTGATGAGTGGATTAATATATCCATAGCCTGACATGTAATTATTAGTTGAATTTTGATCTGTATAATGTTCGATCTATGTGATTAAAATCGACCACTGAATTAAATGCATTGACAAGGAAGGGGATTATGTTGAAAAATAAATATTTGTTGTGTAAAATAAATGCTTTCTTCCTCATTAGGCAGTGGACTTATTAATGTACCTATGTAGACTGATAGATAGATATGAACAGACTGAGATAGATAGATATGAACAGACTGAGATAGATAGATAGATAGATAGATAGATATGAACAGACTGAGATAGATAGATAGATAGATAGATAGATAGATAGATAGATATGAACAGACTGAGATAGATAACGTAAGAGATACAGAGGGAGAAAAAGAGAGGGAGAAGCTTTATTTAATATCCTTTGAATCTATGCTAATGTTGTAATGGCCAAATCGTGTTGGATACATTGGTTCTCTTACGATCACCAAAGTTAAGCAATGCCAAGCCTGGTCAGTACCTAGACGGGTGACCAACTGGGTATACCAGGTGCCATAAGAAGATGCGGGTCATGTAGAGAGCCTCCTGTGGTGAGCCCATTGATCCTCCTAAGGAGGAGACTGATTTCTACACTACGCTCAATAATGCAAACCAAAGGCTCCTCCCCCAGCCCCCTCCCCCACCCTCTGACTGGCCTGGCTGCAAGCAACAAGAAACGACTGAATGCATGCAAAAGCTCAGCATGGTTTCTATTTCATGACTGCTGCACATTCATCATCATGGCTTGGCTTTACAAACAAAGATTTAGGAGTGTTTCCCATGTCTCTTGCAGGCCCAAGGGTGGCCAGCGAGGTCTATGTGGGAGAGGCACGCCTTGTATGCAGGAAATGTTTTGCCAGCCAGGGGAAGCTCCCTACTTTGTGGTGCTGCCTCTTTTCTCTTGCTTCATAGCTATATGTTCACACAATATCTCCAAAAGTTCTCAATGAATTTCAATAATATAGGCAATTGAGTGAGGAAAAATTGTTTAAATTTAGGGGCAGAACAAGAAATCTTTTTTTTTATTGAGTGATATTTTTTCATTTTTCTCATTTATGTATTCACTCATGTTTGTCAACACAATAATTCCAAAAGTTCTCAATGAATTCCAAAGACATTTTGTGGAAAGGTGGGTCATGTGCTAAGGAAGAGTCGATTAAATTTTGGAGCAGATCTGGAAATCTTTTACAGTTACCTCCCCCGCATCGAAATCTTTTGTGAACTGATTTTCATCGGTTTTTTAGTGACTGAATACCAATTGCAGAGGTATGGGCCCTCTGAGTGCTTTCTTGTTAAGTGAAAATTAGTATCTACTTTTCTTTGACTTTTACTATGCCACAGAATATTTGTCCCATTAACTGAAGAAATAGAGCATTGTTTACCCATAATTCCTTTGCAATCTCCACTTACGTTTTTCCATATTGAGTTCTTGACTAATCACCCCATATCCAACATAAATATTGCCAGGAAAACAAACCCTTCATCTTTACCCTTAAAACTCGTGGCATTCACTACTCAAGAAGTGGTCAGTGATTTAGTGGACCGATCATTGCGTTTGATAGTGATAGTGGCCACTAAATCATTGGCCATCCCTTAGTAGGACAAATTCAGCAAAGAGAGAATGGAGAAGAAATACATAATGATGATTAATGATTTATAGATGTTAAGCATCTATCTGGAAGCACACCAGAATCAGTAGGCAGAGTTTATTATACAGAGGAATCCACAGAGGCATAGCTAGAGATTGGTGGGGGGGGGGATTTGGGGTTCCAACAGTTAGTGAGATTTGTCAATAGAAAGGTGAACTACTATTTATAAAGCTTTTTGGTGCCCCCACTCCATTTGGGGCCCGTGGGACATTTTTAATTGCTCCCTCTCTCAGCTACACCTCTGGGAAGCCGTTTATTGTGATCATTTTGGGACAGGGTCTTTTAGATAACAATAACCGGCTGATAACAATAAACAAAGGATATGTAGAGGAATACACTAATTGTGATCATTTGGGGGCAGGGTCTTTTAGACAACAATAACCGGCTGATAACAATAAACAAAGGATATGTAGAGGAAGACACTAATTGTGATCATTTTGGGGCAGGGTCTTTTAGATAACATTAACCGGCTGATAACAATAAACAAAGGATATGTAGAGGAAGTCACTAATTGTGATCATTTTGGGGCCGGGTCTTTTAGATAACATTAACCGGCTGATAACAATAAACCAAGGATATGTAGAGGAAGTCACTAATTGTGATCATTTTGGGACAGGGTCTTTTAGATAACAATAACCAGCTGATAACTTTACGAGAAGGATATATAGAGGAAGCCGTTTATTGTCGTCACTTTGCGCCATGGTCTTTCAGATAACAATAACTGGATGATAATATTAAGCAGATATATAGAAGTAGCCACTTATTGTTATCACTTTGAGACAGGGTCTTTTAGATAACAATAACTGGCTGATAACATTAAGCAAAGGATATAGAATTTGGAACAAATTACATTCATTGTTATAAATTCATTGTTATAAACCATCAACTAAAACTGCCAACATAGGTTTCTTCAGTTTTTAAGTGGTTCTGGCTGGCTGGCTATTTATATATGTATCACACATACAGGCTGCACCAATAGAGCTAGAGAGCTGAAAATTTAAACATTTACTCCATATTATTCTTTTGTAAATTCCCCCCAAATACGTTTTTAGTGGTGGCTTCAATTTGCAATGTAAGTTTATGCTAAATTGATCCCTTAGTTTGTGTCCGGCAGCATTCATGCTTGTGTTTTTTTAAATTTCTGATTTCTTTTTGGAATCATGCCCAACAAAAGACGAGAGAAGTAATTTATTCATTGATCACCCCTTTTTCCAATTTTTTAATTGATCAACTCAACAGAGCATGCTGCCAAAAGATGTTGGTCACATGACAGTTTCTATTGAGTGACTAACCAGACCTGTTATTAAATTCATTATTATAAACAACTTTACATTATAAAAAACTGATATGAAATTTATTTGTTTATTATTTTTAATAAAAATAAAATGTCTTCATCAGAAAATTTTTTATTAAACAAATCAGTTTTTTTAATATCAATACTTGCTTAAAAGTTGCATTCAGTAGCCTTTAAGCTCCATGTAACATCCTTTCCTATTTATAGAATTTATATTATAGTTATTTGTTTATTTCTACAATTTTGTTATTACCCTTGGAGAAACAATTTTTTTCAGTTTATACTTACCGTATATTTAGGTAGATAAGACAACATTTGAAGCACCCCCCCAAAAAAACCCATAAATGAGGTTATCCAATAGGCCAGATACAAAAACAGTGACAAAACAGTGAACTAAAATCATGAAATTCAGTTTCATTTTCGGTCCCTAACTCTATTATAAGTTGTGGACTATCTGTATTCCCAGATATTCCATGCCATGTCCTTCATTATCAAATCAGTTTGATGATGCGTGATCAGGAAGGAAATGATTTTGGTCATTATTGTAGCCAGACAATTTCAACCTGAAATCAGAGGCTAACGGACTTGATTTCCAATAATTGGCAAGTAAATAGTTTATCGTTAACCATCATTCATTTTCCTCATGACACTTTCTGAACACATGAAAACTATCAAAACAATGAATTGAGAGTATAGCAGTGGTTCAAAACCTTTTCATTAACAAGGACCCCTTTTATTTAAATGAATTTTCCCACGGACACAAAGCTTTTGAAAGGTTTGCCTACTTGACAAGCACGCGGACCCCCAGTAATACTTCTTGGAATAAAATAACTGATAAGTAAGCCCAGAAAATATTGGATTTATTCTAACACAATTCATGTTAATAAAGGTTTCTGCTTTTGTTATATACGTATATATTTATATAGAGATTTATTCAGACTATTTTCCACATCTTTGTTGTTTATATATTTATAATGTTTTGGCTGTCACAATTGAAAACGCTGTTGGAATCTTGAGTCAAAACTTCCATTTAATCTGTGGGTGTACACTGTTCTGATTCTGCCATCTTTGCCCAGGAAAGATGGTCTAGTACAAGATGCCCCCCAGGCAGAGACAGCGGAATGAGAACAGTCTACCCTTGCGGATCAGTTTTTGACTCAAGATTCCAACAGCGTTTTCAATTGTAACAGGCATATTTTGAACATATGAACAACCAAGATGAGGAAAATAGTCCGAAAAAATCTATGTATAATGGTAATTCCTCATCTCAAAAATTCAGACAAAAAATATAGTTGTTTCGTAATTTTTTCCATAGCCTTGAAAATTTTATCTTTTCTTTCTAATCTTTATTTTAAACAATGTTCACTGTGTGGCACATATCAGAACATAAAGTTATTTTATTTCTACATTCTAGAAATAACAAATTCTCGGAAGATTTTTCTGCTTTCTGTTATTATTCTATTACCCAGACATAATGCAGTAATCTTCTTTGAAAAGGGTAAATCTAAAATTCACAATTAGAATGAAAAATTCTAAATTTTGCCTGTCACAAAGCAAAGACAATATGGCAGCAGTTATAAATATCCTGTTCTCACAAAACAAACAAATTTAATTTAGAACATTTAAAAAAAGAAAATTATTTAAAGAAAAACAAAAATAAACGAAAACAGAAAATAAAAATCTGCGCGCACGCACACACACACACAGATATACCCCCCATACACACACACAAGTCTATGTCTATATCTATAAATTTTCCCTCAAAACTGAATTCTTGCCAATAAATATGGCTGACTCCCTGTTGTCTAGCAACAAAGATGCCCGACTCCTTGTTGTCTAGCAACAAAACTGTCTGGATCCTTCGGAGTTTGAATGATGGAGATGTCTAATATATATGAATGACCTTGAGCCTCATTCTGACCTACTTTTCCCATAGTGGCCAGTCGAGATTTGATCTCTACCACCTACATACCAACCGACCATTCTATCTGTTAAATGGACTAGCTGAGAAAATCCATGATTCTGTGTACCAATTGTGATGGATGGATGGTTCTCTGGTTGATGTTGTCTGTTAGGCTGCAAACATGGGAAGACGCAGATCCAGGGGATGGGTCCAGGAGATGGGTCCAGGGGCTGGGTACAGGGGCTCCAGAATCCCTCTGCTCGGTCAAAGCACATTAAGAAAATTTTTTTTATTTTCTAGATAGAGAAATCAACTTATATAATTAAGAGTGTGACTTTTCTGTTTCTCTGTCCATAACAATGGACTCTTCCCTTGAAGGTGATAATTTTCCTGATAAAAATATCTCCTACCCACCATTTAAAACAATGGACTTTTCTACTGAAACGAGTTCAGTAATTTCATAAAAAAATTCATAAAAAAATTCATCTGATAGAAATTCTTTTTTTCACGGATATTAACTAGTTTTATAAATAAAAAGCTCAAATAAATCCAAGTATTTATAAACTAACCTCAAACACAAAATGTATTATTTTGTTATTCATCCAATAAAAGTAAGATATGATCTGTCTTAGAAATATTTTATTTATTGGTTCTGTGGTAAATTTATTTGATTAATTTTTATTTCACTCTTTTGTTAATTTTTGTTAAAAAACGCTACGACTCAAATATAATTGAAAAATGTCACATATTACAGGAATACCACGAATAGTGCGGTTTCGATTAGTGCAGATTTCAAACCGTAGAAAAAATGCAAGGATTTGAAAAATTAGAAAAAAGAAGAAAGAAAGGGAAATAAAGGGAGAGGTTAGAGGAGGGAGAGAGGTCTCAAATTTCATCATTCCATTACAGCAAATTCTTCTCCATGTTGGCCAGTCCCATGCAGATGTTTCACAATTGGATGGTTGAAAGTCAAATTTTTGATGGGTAGCCTTGAGTTGATCCTTGTATTTTTTTTTTTGACCACCCCTTGTTCTTGTTCCTTCTCTGTTGATAGCTTACTGAGTTATTATTTTTTAAATATTGATTCACAGTCAAATTCAAAAGTGTGCACATACTTTTGTCACAAATTTGCACAACATAAGATCTTTGCACACACTGACTACTAAAAAATTTGAGGGAACATTGTACGGGTGTCTTTTGTTCTTCATACAGAAACATGTTATGTCCATCAAAGTTTGTGAAGTCTGTTGGTATTTTCAATACTCATTTGATTGGGTATTAAAGCTACCATAATAATATGATGATGAATACTGAGATTTGTTGAAACCAGTGTAACTAGTATTGGTGAATAAGTTACCTCAAAACTGGATCCAGATTATATAGGAACTGTCTGAAGTTTATTGTATTGTTGGTTCTGTTTTGTTGGTTTCAGGGCCTCTGAGAGGGGGTGCAGCTGACGCATTGCACTGGACACCAGAGAGCCAATGGGGGCCCAGATGGCCAAGGAAGGGGGCCCAAGAGTTTCTTGGGTAAAGCTGTGTATCAAAACTTCTAAGTCAGTACAATACGTCCATTAATACAAATAGGTTGACTATCATTTACTATTGGGTGAATATAGTATGGCATGCTAAAAAGCAGATGGCCAAAAGACGAGGGTGTTTGTGCAGTGGTAATAGGAGTCAGCTTTGCTTATAAAATTCCTCTCGGTGGAACTGATTGGTTTGAGTACTTTGGATTATCATTGGTCATTCTTAAGAACTAGTAATATTGTAATTTTTTAAAGTCGATATATTGTGTTTTTATTTTCCGTATTAATCTTGGCATCTAAGAAAATTATAGTTTTTTTTTATTTTTAACTGTATGTTTTATCATGTTCAGGTAATGTCAGGAATTGTTAAAGGCATTTTAAAATGCCTGACCCAGATTATAGATTATTAGCCGACAAGAATAAACTGATTCAAAAACTAAACAGGCAATCCTTGTTAGTCAAATTCAATAAAACACATTAAAATAAATAAACCTGCTGCCTAAATAAACAAAGCAAATAAACTAATTCTTATTCCATATTTTTGTTCATACCAAAAATTCAATCTGATACTCCTGAATGGGTCAGGCATTAGTTGCTTCACATCTGCAAAATGTTAAACTATATTCTCAAAGTTCTTACAAGGTCGGGTCATGCCCTGAACCAAAAGGACTGTATTAAAGTAAAAAGAATATACAGAGAAAAAGTAGAAGAAGAAATTATCATCTTTGTTATAAATCTGTGAAAAAGGTCATTATGAGAAGACCGGAGCTTATACAATTACACTTCCAGCATCAAAATAAACATTCTGTTAGTCTAAGAAAGAAATCCCTGGAAAAGAAAAAGTTTAAAAAATCAGTTCTTCAATATCTCTGAATTAAGAAACAAATAGAAAGGATTTTGGAAAGAAAAATGGAAAAATGGAATAATGAAGGCACTAATGAATGAAAAACAAATAAATCAGACTTAATTGTTCCTGAGTAAATAGGATTGGACAGTTAAAATCCAAGTAAATATCTTGATAATATTTCAAAGAAGCATCTGGATAATTTAAAAATGGATGCCAAAATTGTCATCTGATTTTTTTTATTTCTCTTCATATTTCAGCTCTTTTTTCTTTATTCTCTTCTTTCTTTACCCTCTTTTTGTATTCGTTTTTATATTTCCTTTCCTCTTTCTTTCCTTTTTTTCTTTATCCTTTGTTTCCCATTTACTTGATACACATTCACAGAAATCATCCATTTTCCAGCTATTCTCTCATTTCTTCATATTTCTCTCCAACTTCTTTCCTTTTTCAAATACTTCTTCTTTTTCTTCTTTCCAACTTCTTCCTTTTTCAAATACTTCTTCTTTTTCTTCTTTCCAACTTCTTTCCTTTTTCAAATACTTCTTCTTTTTCTTCTTTCCAACTTCTTTGTCATTTTCTTTTTCTCTCTTTCCTTTTCATATCATAATTGATCTTCAATTAAATGTTCATTACTTTATTTTCATTTATTCGTTTACTCATTTATTAGAATCAGGATTTGGTCTTATTTTTCATTCAGATTCTTCTTATACTTCAACAAAATGACTTTCTTTCATTTTTCTTTCAATTCATCATTGTTTATCACATTTTCTTTATCTTTTTGTTTTCTGATTTTCATTTTGTCTTTCTTTCTTCGCTTTCTTTCTTTGCTTTCTTTCCTTCTTTCCTTCTTTTTTCACTTTCTTCCTTTCTTTCTTTTTTTCTTTCCCAATTACAAAGTAACCATTGTGGCTTCATAATTATCTTTTCCTCCAATATCTTTGTTGCCCTGTCACTGTCTTCATCATCATTTTTTAAATTGTCCTACTCCACTGCAATCCACCCAATATTCCTGTTCATGCCTGTGGACTCCTTGTAGAGCCTATGGCTGCAACCATTCTGCTGCCATTTCAGTTGCAAGTAGATTTTTACGAGGGGTTGAGGAGTTGCTAACCTCTAATCTAAATCTAATCTAAACCTTCTCCTTTACCTGGGTTTGGGACCAGATATGGTAACTGCTAAGCTGTAAGTTTTTTTCTGTCTTCAATTGACTGTCTTACAGTGCTAAAGAGCTCCAATTGCCTTTCTATAACTAGGGAGGTAAGTGGACTCATGGCATTAGTACAAAGTGATGTAAATAGCCTCAGCCATCACTTGAACTCAGTCCACTGATTCTGTTTTACATGCTGGTAACCGTTACGCCACTCCGCATCTCCATCCAAAATTCCTATCTAATCCCTCTGACAAATCTTCCTTTCTTCCATTTTTCAACCTTTTTTCATTAAGATCTCATCTCACTTTGTGAACGATTTCAAATTAAGTTGTCTCTCGCCTCTTGCCTTTGATGTGCCACTTCGAAGGCCCATAATTACCTCCCCTGCTTTTCTTTTGCATTATGACCAATATAAGAGGAACTCTTCAATCTCTCTCGTACCCAACACTTTTTCCCTGTCTCCCACCTTTGACCTCTGCCTAATTTTCAAATCAGATCGATGTTAATGACATGGCCCAATTGCTTCAGAATAATGTCTGTATTGGAGAAGACATAACTTAGGTTCCAATATCTCTCGCTTTGGCTCGCCTGAAAATCGAATAAAAATCGACTGCTATGGATTTTGCTTTTGTGGTTTGTTTCAGGTCATTGAATGCCATTGAAGCGTTTAGAGCAAACAAAGAAAATGAACAAAAATTATTGTAACATCAATAACAAACTCAATGACAATAAAAATAAAATCACTGGCGCTGGTAATAAAAAATAGTCCAATAAACACTATAACAATAGTCTGTACACATTAATAATGGCACCTACATAAATAATAGAGACAGACAGGCAATTTTAGAAGAACAAAGATGAAAGTAACTGAAAAAATACAGATAAGTAGTTAATCAAACAAACAAAATAATATAATAATTTTCTAATGATGATGTAAATAAACATTGAAAACCTAAACTTATTCATTCCTTAATAAAATATTGTCCAACTACGAGTATGCTTTTTGGAGGAATGAATGAATTTCATTTTGTATAATTCATACACAGCTCTATTCTGCCAGTAATGTTTGCATTAATTC
>VCCN01007234.1:1408964-1420260 GCA_006491835.1 Architeuthis dux
GAAAGTGGCGGTTGACACCCCTGCAGCTAACATGGATGGTAGTAAGTTGATGCCAACTAAGGGTTGTCAGATCTGAATTGATGAATGTAGTGGGCTGAAGGACTAAAAGTAGTGAATGTTCTAAAAGTAGCACAATATTTTACTGATAATTGCACTCAGTGGTGAAGTGCTTTGGAAATGGAATGACGGTCCCTTACTTTCTTTTGGAGGGGAAACAGCGTTCCCTCACTATCTATATATACTTCTAAAATTCTCATTTTGTTTATCTGTTTATACCCTCAAATTAGCTGAAATGGTGCATTGTAGCTGTATATATTGAATCAAAGTACCATCTAAAAGTTGCCCTGCTATGGAGGCTTGCTTTGCCAACCAGATTGCTATGCTCACTAGAGCAGGCTGCCCAGTGCTCTCTCACTTTTTTAGCACTACATCACTGGATACACTTTTCAGAGACATACATTTTAATACATAGAGTACACTACATGATTTGATATTATCACTGCATGTATTTAATGAAATAAAATGCAATAATAAGATACTATTTGTTGTATGAAGTATAATTATTTCTGTGCAGTGCCTCCACATCTTCACAATTGAAGATTATCAAGATAATCAAGGATTAATATGGGAAATTTAAAAAGGGATACATTAGAAATAGTTTAACATTCCTGATAAATTCATAAATAATGAATCCTTGACTTTCTTCTCATCAGTATCCCAAGTTAGACTACCTTATTTTAGAAGTAAGTAGTCCCCTTACGCTGGCTACAGATTCATCCACCCCTGCTTGGGCTCCACATATCACATGCAATGTAGAATAGACTTAGTGGTAACAAGCACCCGAAGTGGCTTCACTCACTTCATCCTGTGCTATTTTGCCAATAATTAGGAGGAGAAATGGATTTGTGCCTTTCCCAAGGGCATTAGGAGAAGTGAAAAACTGATTTAGAAGTAGCCCAATTTCTTCCTTGTAGCTCAATCTGGCAATCCTGGATGACCTGATGGTTCAATCAAGGCTCTAGGGTTAATACTATACTCTAGTAGACTCTACACCTAACACTTTTCCTGTGTACAATGCAAGCAAAATCTAAATTAAGATTATTGGGATATTGGAAAATGTTGGTTCCATTTTGATCAGTCAAATAAATGTTGAAGGAAGTCTATGGAATGTGAGATTATTCAAAAATATCTCAGACAAGAACAGATAGAACCCATTTGGTGGAGTTTTGTTTTTCATCATGTCTAGATGTCTAATTCTTGCACCAAGCTCTTACTTTGTTGCTGGCTTATTCCTTGCTTGCAAGCAAGACCAGCCACCCTAGGAACTGGCAATATGGACAGTCACCCATGGCACAAAAGTGCTATGGGATGCCTGTCATATATGTGACACAGTAGGACTTTCCAAAATGAATTTGGAAACTCCTATTGTGTCTGAATGAATAAAACAGAATAAAAACAGTCAAAATAAGAAAATTCTCTGATGTGAAGTCAGATCTTTCAGGAAGATCTGACAGTTAAATATTTCTGTTGTGGTGAAACTAAGAGGAACTCCTGACAAAGGGAATTCTCATGACTTTTTATTCCTATATATTTATTTTTCTTACTCTAAAACATAAATTTTAAAATTTAGATAATACTATAATTTTATATGCACAAAAGTTCAGCCCTGCTCACAAGGATCAGGGAAAGACTCACGTCTTGCCTGGACTGGTTGTTTTTTTTAAAGTGTAGATCAGTTTTGTGTTCACCGAGTCCCCCCTTTAGGCTTGCTGCCCTTCCACAGTAGCTCAGTGAGTTGAGACAGCCAAACCGACTGCCAAGCTGTAGGTCTTTTTGTGAGAGTAGCCTTCTCTTATATGGAATACCTTACAAGACTGAAGGGCTCTATCTGCCCAACTATTTTACCCTTTCCAAATGGTATTAGTGCAAAGTGACCACAAACTACCTCAGTCGTAATACTAAGTCAATTCACTGATTCTATTTTCCTTGCTGTTAACAGTTAGGCCACTGCGCACCTCTACACTTATGTCAGGAAGAGGTCATCTAGCCTTTCTCACCATTCTACAAGTAGTGCAGTATCAAGAAAACTTTTGGTTTCGATTATTGAAGTTTGATAAGCATGTCCTGTGAAATTATAATTAAATATATGTAACAGTTTTGTCCAAATGATATTCATTGAATCCTAATTTGATTTGGGGTATTAGTTAGAAATCATCAACCAAAACTATCAACACAGGTTTCTTCAGTTTTTAAGTGATTCTGCCTGACTATGCTATGTATGTATGTATGTATGTGTCATGTGTACAGGCCATACCAATGGTGCTTTAAACATGTATTCCTTATTAAGTCTAGAAAAAACTTGTACTTTTATGCTAAATTGGTCCCTTTGTGTCCAGCAGCATTCATGTTTGTTTTTTAAAATTCAGCCTTTTTAGTGATGCAACAAAAGGTGAGAGAAGTAACTTATTCTTTGATCAGCCCTTATTACCAACTTATTAATTGATCACCCCCAACACAGCATACTGCCAAGAGATGTTGGTCACGTGCTGGCTTCTATTGAGTGACTAACCAGACTGAATTTTGCAAGAGTTCAAGAAACACTAGAGGAGGTGCAGGGTGGGGGTAGAGATTACTGGCACAGAAAACGAGATCAGCAAACAGAGTACGAGATTTAGCAAAGGTTGCTTACATTCACTTTGCACTAAAGCCCTTGATTCGACTCCTCCCCGAGCTATGGGTAAATAGCAGGGAAGCTAGAGGTCCTATAGCCATGTAAGGCAGTTCATAGTGGGAGTGGGGATAGCAACTCCACCCCATAAAACCTACTTACTACCAATGCTCCACCCAGGATTGCCATTTGGTATTTTTCAAGACTAAAATTTGATTCTGAAAATAAAGATTCGGTACTGAATGATAATTTACAAAAGATAAAAATCCCTTACACACAAATGATATGATACAACATAAATAAAGTAATTAACATGTAAAACAATGAACAAGAACAATAAATAAAAAAATATGTATTTTAATTCGTTTTTCCTGCAAGCACAGTCTAATGATGGATTTTAAGCTGTACATGTAGATATAGGAATGACATGAGGTCGCATGTTTCCAAAAATGCATAAGTGCATTTCTTCTTGCTGATGAAACATCTCGTTCCAGGGTTGCACATTTACTGGAGAGAAGAATCTCTTGAAGGAAACAAACAATTGGTCCAGAAAAAAGGCTCTCCCACGTGGTCGGAGACACAATTCAGTCATTTCAAGGGAAATGAGTACCTTTTATTTATGTTGATAAACATTGTGCAGGGAAGGTTCACGTATCAATCAGAATATTGAATTCTGTTTTGTTGAAATTCTAATGAATTGTTTAAGTTCTGTTCCTAGTTACTTTACTGAAAGACTGACCAGTATGGTGATCAAAGCAGTTCAAATCAGGTGGCGCTGGCTTCTTCCTCCCACTCTCTCCTGCACCCTAACAGGTGAGGAGTTAAACTCCCAAGTTGTTAACCTGTCTCTGCTGTCAGCCCCAACTGACTAACGATTCCAGATTTTGACATGGAGCTGATTGGTTGAACGCATCTTCTTTGTTCCATTACTTCCCCTGTGACCTCGGTCATTTGTTTGACCCATATTTTAGCCCAGAAATGATATCCTAGCATAAATCCCCCAAAACGCCAGTCTTCTGTACCCTCATTCCTTCAGAAAGAGAACACACAAGCACATGACCAGAGTGTATTTCATTACATTTGATTATTTTGGTACTGAAGCTATTTAATTTAGTCCCAAGACCATACAAATTTGGTCTTGTGTGGCAACAGACATCTGGCAACCCTGTAAAAAAAGAAAAAAAAAGAGAAAAAAAAGAAAAAAAAAGAAAAAAAGGAAACAGAATGATTCCATTGAATTAAACCAGGATTCTGTTCCTTATTTTCCTATTCAAATGTTTGTCAAATTAAATTGGCTCTAAACATCTTACTTCAAGCATTGAAAAAATACTTTGGAAAGTGAATAATGGTGTGAGTGCTCGTCTTCAGATGCCCCAGGGAAACATCTACTCCCCACCCCCAGAACCCTTGCCAGGCTCCTTGGCAAGTGAAACCCGTTCTATTAATGATGACCTTTTCTTTTTAAATGTAAAAGACTTGTGAAACAATTTTGATTTTTAATCCCTTCTTTATTTCATTTTATTTTTTTCAGATTATTGTTTTTATTGATAAGTAGGACACAAAGGCAAAGGGGGGATTTGGGGAGGATTTGGGGGCCCAGTGGGGATTGGCTCCTTGAGGGGCTCACTCCAACATTTACTGAGATTTGTCAGTAGAAATGCTGTAGGTGAACTAGTATTTATAAAGCTTTTGGGTAACCCCTTCAATTGAGAGCCCGGGGGTTCATTTCAAATAGCCCCCTTCCCCCCTGTCAGCTATGGCTCTGGATGTGTTTGTTGTTGAACTTAAGATTAATAAAATATTTAGAAAACTTTTGGTTAGTTCAGCTGTGTTGGATAATTGGTTAGACTTTTGGATTGGAGAGAAGAAATGAAAAGGGAAAGAGTAAGAAAAATATTGTTTTAATGAAAAGAATAAACAAAACAGGATGGAATGGTAAATAAAAATAACAGGTCTGCTTAGTCAGTCAATAGAAATCGTCATGTAACCAACGTCTTTTGGTGGCATGACATGTTGGGGGTGATCAATTAAAATATTTGCAAAAAGGGTGATCAATGAATAAATTACTTCTCTCGCCTTTTGTCGGGTTGTGATTACTGGAAAAGTTTGTATTTTCTAAAAACAAGTGTGTATGCCCTTGAACCCCTCACTAAAAACCTATGGAGGGGTCAAAAAACAAAAATTCTGTTTTTTCTAAACATAATAAGGAGTAAATGTATAGTTTTTAGCCCTCTAGCTCCATTGGTGTGGAGTGTTACACACATAGCCAACTTAAAACTGAAGAAACTTATATTTTGTTGGCAGTTTTGGTTGACGGTTTCTTAAAAGAAATATTAGAGGAAATGAGAGAAATAATTAGAACCTAGAATGCACTCAGAGAGCGCATACCTCTGCCAATGTAGTACACTAACTAAAAACTTAATGAGAATCAGTTCATATATAGCTACAATGCAGGTGAGGTAACTGTAAAAAGTTCCTGGAACCGCCCCCAAATTTAATCAATTCTTTGTTAACCCATGACCAAACCTTCAACAAAATGTCATTGGAATTCATTGTGAACTTTTGGAGATATTTAGTGGACAGACTTACAGACACAAATATATAAGAAAAAACAGTGTGGGGGAGGGAGAAAAGAAAAAAGGAGAAAAATTGAAAAAAGAGAAAATAAGAAGAAAAGAGTAAAAAGAAAAAATAGAAAAAGGGAGAAAAAAGAAAAAAGAAAAGAAAGAGAAAAAAAGGAGAAAAAAGATAAAATGGAGAAAAAAAGAAAAAAGAGAGAAAATGAAAAAAGAAATGAAAAAAAATGAAAGAAAAAGTGGAATGATAGAGATGAGTGAAGGAAAATTAGGGACAACAAAAGAAAAAAGGATATCATGTGAAGGAGTTGACAAAACAAAAGAAAGTAAAAAAGGAGAAAAAAATGAAAGAAAAAGAGGAACAATAAAAAGAAGTGAAGGAATATCAGGGACAAAATGAGAAAAGAAAAAATGAAGGAGTTGACAAAACAAAAGAAAGAAAAAAGAAAAAATGAAACGTAGAGTAAATAAAAAAAAAAGGATTTTGAAAAGGGTATAAATGCAATACATCCTCCGATTGCAATGCCACAAAGAAAGGAATGTTTCTTACTAATTGTTGTGATTTGAATGAAGGTAGCCAATGCGGAGGTTGAAATACGCGCTAATTTCTTTGGCAGAGAAATGCCGAGTGACAGCCAGGAAACCCACGTCTTCGCTGAGAGATGCCAGTTTGGGATGATGGATACAGGCCAAACGTGAGACGGCAAAATCTTACCTGCGTCAGATTTGTTTCTCAACTTTCTCTTCACATCTGAACTTGTAAAAGGCCAGAAGCATAGCTAGAGATTTGAGCGGATTTCTTTTTCTTTCAATCAATCAGAATAAACGATGAACGAAAGAAAAATCATTTTAGTTAAATCATTCAGCTGATGGTGATCCTTATTTAGTAATCATTTTTGATTTTGACAATAAAAACAATGACTTTTTTACAAAACTAGTTTACCCCTGGCCGTCAAAAAAAGATTAAGTAATTTGGCAATTGCATTGTACTTATAAAATACCCAAAACATTATGTTGCACAACATGTTTATGTTCAATATCTCCTGAATATTAAACTAATCTAAAGGGAAAACTAAGTAAATACTTGAAGATACTTGAAATAGGCTTTTTTTAACAGCAGTTAATTGTGTCATTAAGCCAACTTCAGTGTATTTGGGCTGGGTTTAAACTAATAAGAAAAATGGTAGTTAAATTTGGTATGTACAATATCAGAATAAAGATTATTTAAAAAAATATTGATATTCTCGGATGTGACCGTCTTTTCACTTAGGCTGTTCCATGCATGTGCCACTGTTGCAGAGAGGAAATATTTTCTAACACTGGTGTAGGTCTGAATTTGTAGTTTATGGCTGTGTCCTCTGGTTTTACTGCACATAGATGGAGTCAGCATTTTCTTATCAGGGCATTTTGAGCAATGAAGGCAGTATCCACTCTATGTATGTTGTTCCAGGATTCTATAGACCTCTAGTAGGTCAGCACTTTTTCTTCTGTATTCAAGAGTTTCTAGATTAAATTGTTTTAATCTTTCAGTGTAGGATATATCTCCCAATCTTGGAATGATCTTGGTGGCTCTCCTCTGAACTCTTTCTATGGCATCTGATACGGTAAAGATACAATTTATCAATTTTAACGTAACATAAAATTCTATTTCTACTAAGTTATGTTATAAAATAAGGCAAATAGAGGGTTGTTATTAGTGGGCAAAAAACTAATTTCAAAGATACTATTTTGTAGGGTTAAAAAAATATACTAAAAGAGAAGAGAAAGGAAAGGCGAAAAAATTCTGTGGGTCACGTGCAGATCAGGAAGGGTTAATCACCTTCCTTATGTAAATGTAATGTAATGTGATGTAAAGCATCCCCCGTCTCTTAAGAGACGACTCCAAATGGAGTAGGGAGCCCAATGATGAAGACCTGGATTTTTGTTGCATTTGTCAGCTTAATGATCCTTCCATGTTTCAAGTCTGGTCGAGACCAGGACTTTATTCCTAAGTTTTTTATTACCAACTCCTTGGCAAGATGCAAGTCCACTGAAGGGATACCTCCACCCTAATCATACAGCTTAGAGTGTAATTATTTAGCTGCTGAGTGCAGAGGGAAATTTGTCCTAATGAAGAGTTTTCCACACTTTTAGCTCATATTGGGAATCGAACCCAGGACCTTCTGTGTGTGAGGCAAACATGCTAATCATTACACCACCTGAGCGGATGTCTTCCTTATAAGGAAGAATTTTTGCTATCTCTTCCAGTATGGGCGTGTTCTACCCTTATATGGAAGATGACTTTGAGAGATCGGACACTAGGCTATTTCCTCTCAGGACGGTTGGTATTTCACCAAAAAAGTAGAAACAGACCCGCCAGGGTTTTGTGTCCGCAAAGGGCAAGGGAACAGAGACAGAATGAAATTGAACATCCAGTGAAAGCAGTCATCTAAAACAGCATGAAAATCAAATTCTTTTCTGGATATGCCCACGGCACAAAGGAGAACCGAAAGCAAGATAATAACTCTTAGAAAGATAGGAATAATAGAGACTTTGGCATTTTTTAAAGGGTGAGATAAGAAAGAGAGTAAAAGAGGGACACAGTAAAAAGAGCAAGTGTGAAGGAATCAGTACATATTCTTTGACCATCTTCATTCCCAGGCCGTTGGCGGTTACCCTTGAAGGACACTCAAGGTGGTTGGAAAGCAGTAATTCCATTTCTCTCTGTCGCTTGAATGAAGCATCAAGTCAACTTTGTGATTGTTTTAATTTTTTGAGTTTGTGTGTAAGATTGCAAATTTCATTTGACAGGAAATGTTTTGTCAGCCCAGGAAGATCACGGCCATAGATATCTTTGAACAATGAAAAGACTTACCATTGATTGAAGATAGAATATAGCAACAAGTGTTCTAATGTTTCCTGAGCCCTCCACAGTACAATGTCACCAGACATCACTGATGGTGCAAACAATAAATGCACATTGCTAAGCATTATATATGTGGATTATTTCTTACTTATTAAAGGCCTCCAAAGTGGTTTTCTTGATGTTATATTTTGTTATGCAATCATTTCTATCTTGCATTGTTTTATTGCTTGTTCCTCTAATCCAGGGGTTGGCAAACTATGGCTTGCAGGCAAAATCTGTCCTGTGGCCTCATTTCATCCGGCCCGCAGACTTCATTGAGTAATGTGAGGCTCCATACAAAAATCCTTTGTTTTCCTTATCTATCTTTGGCTAACGAACAATAAAATTCACTACTGAAAAGTGCAGCATTTATGTCTCATTTTTGTAGTGGACTTAAACGATTCAATGTTTTATTGCTAAAAATAGCATTCCTGCTGTTCTATTCATATACACAAAATTTCAACCACAATTAAACAATATTTTTTTTCCCCAAAAGAATTTCATTGATTAATAGTACATGGAAGTTTATGTAGGTATATCTTGCTATAATGGAAAAAACATTAAAGTAATTAAAAATAAAGCACAAGCTGTTTCCATAGCTTTGTATAATCATTGTTTTATGTTTTTCTTCACTTTGGCCCAACAGCCGTGAAAACATTGCTAATCTGGCCGGCCTCCAAAAAGGTTTGCCGACCTCTGCCCTAACGTATAACAATTGAAAGCATTCAAATTAAAGAAAAATAACACTTTTGTATTGCATAGAGTTTTAATAAAATGGATCTTCAATTTTTAAGGAAACAGGTTTGGTTAGTCCCTCAATAAAAACAGTCATGACCAATGTTTTTTGGCAGCATGCCATGTTAGGGGTGATCAATTAAAAAATTAGAAAAAGGGGTGGTCAATGAATAAATTACTTCTCTCACCATTTGTTGGATGATGATCACTAAAAAAGTCTGAATTTAAAAAAACAAGTGTGAATGCTGCTGGGCACAAACCAAGGGAACAATTTAGCATAAAATTACATTGTAAATTGAACTTCCATACTAAAAAACTATTGGGGGGGGTTAAAAGAAGTTTTATCTAGACATAATAAGGAATAAAGGTTGAAATTTTCAGCCCATATTAGGTCAATTGGTGTGGCCTATATGCACAACACATACATACATACATACATACATACATACATACATACATACATACATACATAGCCAGCCAGCCAGACCAACTTGAAAACTGAAGAAACCTATGTTGATAGTTTTGGTGACAGTTTTGGTTGATGGTTTCTAATTAGGAGAGACATATGAAGTTGTTCCCCAATCATTCTTTTTCGTTTAACACAAGAGCCAAAGTAAATCTCGAGACGGACTATTGGTCAATACGGCTTAATGATTATTTCATGAGAAAATAACCACAATTTCTTTTATCAAACTTAAAATCGGAAATAATATTTTCCGAAGATCTTTTTAAATATATAGAACAAGACGGATAAGAAGAAAGATGTGAAAGGGAGGAACTGGGGAGAAAAGAAGAGGAAGAAAAAGGAAAAGCGAGGAAGAAGTAAAGTGAAAAGAAGAGGCCTAAGGTGACAGTTTTGGTTGACGGTTTCTAATAGCCTGAGACTTCAAAAGAAAACGAAGAGAAAATCCTGTCTGGACTGGATGATATTTCCAGTTCAGATTTAGTTTACTGCCATGGGCATCCACTGCTACTTTTTCAGAGGGGAACAAAAGGATATATTGCAGGAGGGGAGAAAGGCAAAAAGATATATCTTGAAGTCAGTTGTCTGGTAAGGGACTAGGGAGTGTTAAAGCTGTGACTATTAATAAGCTGTGATCCCTTGAGCCCCAGCCTCTATAAGGTTCCAACTTTCAAACCCCTTGGCCTTTGATGAGGAGTCTTGATCCAGTGGAGGGAGCTAATGCCCTGTTTGTCCCTCCACCCCCAGCGGACACCAATGTTTACAGCATTTCATTTTTTATACTTTTCACTATGAAATGTGATGAGGTTGAAATGGATATTACAAAATGTATATATACATATATATGTGTTTGTTGTGTGGATGTAAATATATGTATAGATATATGAGGGTAAATAAAAAAGTATTGCTTCAAAATCATAGAAACCTTTATTAAACAAAAATATCAAAATGTGAAGCTATTGTTTCCACTTTAGCATTATAGTTACCTTGTAAATAGAACCGCACCCCCTCTCTAAAATCCTTAAAGATCTTTTCCTCCAAACCTTTAACTTTAAAACCTCCCCCTATGCATGCCACATTTGGTTGCTCTACAGCCATGTTTAGGTGTTTTTCGAAGCGTGACAGACAAGCAGACTGACAAGCAGACAGACAAACACACACAGATGGTGTGACAGCTCTCACTTATATATACAGATATAGATATAGATATATACAGATATAGCCATGTAGATATCTAAATAGGTATCCATTTGGAAATAGTAATGTACAGTAGCCGTGATCAATATTTATTTCAAGAAAACTGATAGAATTTTAGATGCTGATTTTCAAGGCTAGTAGGCCTTTTCCACTTTTATGAAGAAGAAACAACAGAAAGGGAGGAGAGATGTGTACACAAAAGAAAGAAAGAGAGAAAGAATGAAGGAACGAAGAAAGAAAAGGAAGACAGAAAAGGAAGAAAGAAAGAAAGAATGAACATGTCTACAGGTGTTTAAACAGATGTAAACAAAAGAAAGAAAGAAAGAAAGAAAGAAAGAAAGAAAGAAAGAAGAAATGTGTGTACAGGTGTCTGAAACACATGTAAACAAAAGAAGAAATGAAGTATTGTCTTCAAGTATGACTGCCTGAATAAACATTTTTGTTTTTTGCCATTCTCATTTCTTAAGAGATTTCTGTCAAAACACGATTCAAAAGAAGTTTGGCTTTTAGAGTCGAATAACTTAGAATTTTCACAGAAACATAAAAACAAATGTAAAGAAAGAAACACCTATGAAAAACTGTGAAACATTCTTTGTTTTTCTTTGATTGTGGATATCTTCAGAGGGTGAGTCAATTGGTTGCTAAGTTTACACGCAAGAAATACAGTAGACTCACGTTATTACAGCGCCCTTGGGAGTGATTTACGAGTGCCGTTATAACAAATTTGTCATTATAATGGGTGCATTTAATACAAAATATATTAATAATGAGAA
>VCCN01007234.1:1459272-1475986 GCA_006491835.1 Architeuthis dux
TTTCATTTGCTCTACAGCCAGATAATCTTTTCATTTGCTCTACAGCTAGATAATCTTTTCATTTGCACTATAGCTAGGTCATTTTTTCATTTGCTCTATAGCCAGATTATATGACAAATATGTCTGAGGTTTCAGCAATAGTATGATGTCATCAGCAGCTTGGGCAGCATTATGTTCTAATTAGAAGTCATACTTGAAAATTAGTCTAACTTCTTGGGTAAACACCATTGCTGTTAAGGGCTCAAAAACCTTCAATAATAACAAATTGTATCTCTATTTAAATTGAATCTATAAAAGCAATGCAATTACATGAGTAAATCTTTCACTTTTTAGCATTATTCTCTTTGATGTAAAAAACAACATCTCATGTGTAACATATAGTAATAGATCAGAAGTGCAGAATCACTGAATCGGAATTGGTAGCTTGCAAGCATTTAGTGCAGGGTCCTTGAAAAGGTGGGGCCCGTAGCATGAATGCTACTTTTGCTATATAGTTAATCCGTCATTGGACCACTGACCTTTTCCTAAAATGTCCTGAACCTTGAAGAGCATCAAACCTGAATTTCAATGAGCATTAGTTATTGCTACTCATAAAGGACATTTTGAATTAGTGGTGCATGATCAAGTAGAAATATTTGAAGAAATCTTTATTTTGAAATCTCAGCAGTCACTTCCGAATCCGTTTCTCTTTCAATCTTTTACACTCACCTGATTAAGAAACTTTCATTTGGCTATATTTACCATCCTTTTACACCTGTTTTGTGTAAATTAACTCATCTTCTAACCAAAGGCCACGCCTTCGAATCTAATTCTTACCCTTAAAACCACAACTACTAGTAAATGTTTGTTGCTTTGCTAACAGTATACCTAAAGCTGTGTTCTGTGCCAGTATGTTTACACAGTAATATGAAAGGTTAATGCAAGGTGTTGTTAACTAAAATTCTTGTATTCATTTTGAGTAAAAATCAAAATTGAGACATCATCAACAGTAGCAGCAGCAGTAGTAGTAGTTGTTGTAGTTATATTATCAGCGGCCAGTGAACAAACACACATACTCACATACACAGAGCAGAACAACAATTTGTGTATAAGTGTTCGCTTTATCCCCTTCCTCTCTTTCCGTTTGTTGTCACATCAGATTGACAGCTCGCAAATTACTTTAAGGATTATAGTGATTCATACTTGCACATCTGCAGTTATTGATATACTAAATAAGTCACTTGGATTTTAAAAATAGTAAACTTACTGAAATGAAAAGAGGCTGTTGGTTTAAGTTTGAAAACAGTGACTTTATTTTCCACAGAAATGTCTAGCCTAAACATCCAATATCTTGACTAAATGCCCAGGGCTCCAACCTTTCGGTTCAATGCAGTGAGCCACTCAAGATACTCAGTGATAAAGCATTAATGTGTGTTTTGTAGATTATAAAACTTTTGATTGATTGCTTTTGGGATATTTTGCTTGACTTTTCTTACTAAAATAACCTTAACACCGATACCAGCTTCTTATGTTTTTGCAAGCGTGTTTGCTCCAAGAATTGAGTCTTGTAAATAAGACCTATCCTTCTAAGAAAAAGCAATGAGGATTGTTGGAAGAGCTGGAAGAGCTATACAGTATTGCCCATAAATAAGTACACCTCTACCACTATGGTATAGAAAGTTAATTTTCTTCTAAACCAAAGATAGCAGGATTGTATTATTTCTAGTGGAACATTACACAATCAAACGGATATTATCAGGTATTATTTATGACCAAACTCTACAGGATTGAAACTCTGTTGCCAAAAATATTTTTTTGTAGTGTTGTACTCATCTTTGGACGGTAACATATTCATATTTTTGGCAACAGAATTTCAATGCTGTAGAGTTAAGACATAAATAATACCTGATAATATTTGTTTATATTGTGTAATGTTCCAATAATAAAATCCTGCTTTAGAAGACAATTAACTTTTGATTAAAAGGTGGTAGGGGTGTACTTATTTATGGGCGATACTGTATATGTATGTATGTATGCATATATTATCAGGCATTATTTATGACCAGCATTGAAACTTTATTTATGGGTGATATTGTATATGTATGTATGCATGTATGTATGTTTATATGATATATATGCAGTTTATGTTATATATGTAGTTTATGCATGTATCTGTGTATGTTATCTATATAGGTTAAGTATGTATGTATGTAAGTGTACCAGGAATGTGCTGTGAGTAATTACTCGGGTAGGCATATAAATATTCTGATGGCTGTAATAGGATGTACAGTGTCGCCACACAATAAAAACAGATATTATCAGGTATTATTTATGACCAAACTCTACAGCATTGAAAATATATGAATATGTTACAGTCCAAAACTGAGTACACCCCTATGAAAAAATGTTTTTGGCATCATAGTTTCAATGCTGGAGAGTTTGGTCATAAATAATACCTGATAATATCTGTTTTGATTGTGTAATATTCTACTAGAAATAATAAAATCCTGCTGTTTGGTTTATAAGAAAATTAGGGGTGTACTCAGTTATGGGCAACACTGTACATCCTATTACAGCCATCAGAATATGTATATGCCTACCCTTAGTAATTACTCACAGCACATGCTTGGTATACTTACATACATACATACATACATACATACAGACATACATACTTAACCTACATATATAACATAAATAGATACATGCATAAACTACATATATAACATATATACACAAACTGCATATATATCATGTATACATACATACGTGCATACATACATACATATACAATATCGCCCATAAATAAGTACAACCCTACCACTTTTTAATCAAAAGTTAATTGTCTTCTAAACCAAACATAGCAGGATTTTATTATTTCTAGTGGAACATTACACAATAAAAACAGATACTATCAGGTATTATGTATGACCAAACTCTACAGCATTGTAACTCTGTTGCCAAAAATATGAATATGTTGCTGTCCAAAGATGAGTACATTTCTACAAAAAAATAGAGTTTCAATGCTGTAGAGTTTGGTCATAAATAATACCTGATAATATCCATTTTGATTGTGTAATGTTCCACTAGAAATAATAAAATTCTGTTATGTTTGGTTTAGAAGACTCTCTCTTAAAAAGTGGTAGGGGTGTACTTATTTATGGGCAATAATGTATATATTCACTTATATTTGTCTCTTTGTCCACATAATATCTCCAATAGTTCTCAATGAATTCAAATGATAATTTGTAAAAGGATGAGCCATGGGCTGAGGAACAATTGATTAACTGTTGGGGTGAATACCTGCCAACACAGTTTGAAGAGATATACAGTACCGCCCATAAATAAGTACACCCCTACCACTATGTTATAGAAAGTTAATTTTCTTCTAAACCAAACAGCAGGGTTGTATTATCTAGTGGAACATTATACAAAGACAGAGATTATCAGGTATTATTTATGACCAAACTCTACAGCATTCAAATTCTGTTGCCAAAAATATGAATATGTTGCCGTCCAAAGATGAGTACCCCACTACAAAAAAATATTTTCTTTTTTTTACAAATTATCATTTGTTAGGGTGGATACAGGGATTTCTTTCAATTGAAATTCATATATTAAAACAATAGTCTGAAATATAGAAAATCCTTTTGTCGTAGATGTATATGAATTTTTTAGTCAGCGTATGGCATTGGCAGAGATATGAGCTCTAGTCGTCATGGCTGTGGTTGTGAATGCAATTCTTGTCAAACAAGGATTGAGTGATGACTTACTCTAAAGCCAATTCCCTTTTTTATGAAAAAGAATGCTTTGTTTATAAGAATGTAAACCATGTGCAAGATTTGCTTCAGTTAATGTCAATAAACATCCTGGAACAAAGTTTACGATCAGGATTTGGTAGTCAGTGATGGAAATGGGTTTTAGGAACTAGAATTATGGTAAGGCTGCGTTTTATGAACTATATGGTAATGTCTGTATTAGTTGACATTGGACATACACAAAACATGGAAATTGAGAGGTAGGTATACATTGTACCCTGCTTAAAAATGGACACTTCTTTTGCGGACATGGTGTGTCTGGAAAGTATCCAGCCATTTAATATTAATGAAAAAATATCCTACCTAGGGCAGTGACACTGTAGTCCTCTTCAAAAAACTACCCTTGGGACATACTTTACCCAGCATCCTTTTCACTTATCAAAATAGTTTGGAAGGTCCTCTCAGGATCGCCACCAGTTGCTTCATCACAGTCTTCTTAATCTCATCCACGGTCTGAAATCTGCATTGTAATGTTGGTATAATGACAGATATTAACAGATTAAAAATGCAAACAGAAGACATACTCACAGAGATCCTTTATTCATATATTTACAATGACCGCGGTCAACAACACGTACGTGTCTTCTCTGATCTCCTCCTAAAACCAATATGGCTGCTCATTCACCAGAATGTAAAAAAGTGCCCCCTTACCAGAAGCTGATAAGCACTCTCCTGCCTAAAGGGAATAACTCAAAATACTTACTTAAGATACATTTTAACAGCGATTTTAGCTTTTGGAAAAACCAGATGCTGCAGGTTGTCAAATCTGGACTGGGAGGGGGTGACAGACCTGGGTGATGCAATGTTTTTCCCCAAAAACCCTGCACCAACCAGATGTGAAGAATGACTCACTCAGGCATTGTAAATGTGACGATGACACACTACGCAAACTCAATAGCATCTCACTGCCGACTGAGTTACTCCATGGGAGAGTGTCTGTTTACATATGCGCAGTAAGGTCCCCTCTGTTGCCAAGTTACATCAAGGCCATACAAACATTTAGGTTGGAGGTTTTATGCAATGCTCATTATTAATCCAATTCAATTCCTTGGATTAATAGACTTGATATGCCTTCCTGCGTCGATCTGCTTATTATTGGTGGACGGCAAAAAAATGATGTTCAAAGCCAAGAACTTATGAAAATTTATTTATCTTTTCAAATTTTATTTTATTTTTTATTTTCCTCAACAGATTTATCCACGTTTTCTTTCTCCTTCTCTATGTTGGTTTTCCTTTGGTTCTCTGAGTAAACAACTTTTACTTATAAGGATTAGTCATCAGCCGGTTCGACAAATGGGTGGTTTGTTGTTGTTGCTGTTTTTTTATTACTTTTTCACACAACTTTGCCAATGGATTTTAATTGGCCAGTTTAGGTATTGATTTTTAAAGTCAAGGTTTTGTTGTTGCTCTCATCATTATTATTCTGGCTATCATTATATAATTATTATTATGATCATTATTATTATTATTACTAAAATTAGCATCCCTATTATTATTACTCGTAAAATACCCATTGCTTTGCTAACTATATATCCAGGGGTGAAAACCTAAAGCACTGTAGTAGCTGAAAAAAAGCTCATGGGATCTGTCTGAAGTGACCATCCTCAACACTAAACCAAATCTTCCTCTCATACACACACAAAAGCGAGTTCAATTCCATCTCGTTTTACTTTCTGGCCTTTTCTTCTTTTCACAGTTGCCAAGTTCAGCCATTCCCCTTTAGTGGATATCTTTATGTTTCATCCCTTACCCTTTTGCATACTTCTACCCAGCTTCTCTTTCCCTCTCCTTCTTTGTGTCCTTTGTATTGCAATTCCATTCTCAGAACCTCTTTTCTGGCTCCGGACTCCCCCGATCCCCCAGCTCAGATAAAGCACATTTTTTAAATGTCTCGATAAAATAAAACAAAATATAAATGACTCGATAAAGTAAAACAAAATAAAAACAAATAATGCCAAGAAATCATAATTTAACTGTAAAAACAAAAATGTATATCCGTTGTCGATTTAGACAGATGGAGTAAGGAGAAAAACAAATTGAGCTCAACCCACTCGCAATCCTGGATTTGCAAAAAATGGCTAAAAAGGTAAATGTAACCTCCATTGTCCAGCCAGACATTGGCCAGATCTTGAGGATGAGTTAAAGAAAAAACGGCTGATCAATGAGAAAAATTCCCTGAAATATGTTTTTTTCTTACAATTTCCTGCTGAAATGAGGAGGGCGGGGGTCTTAAATGCAATCAAATACGCTACTTGATTTGCCCATTAATAAATAACATTTTCTCCCAACTCATAATCATTTGTATCAAACAAGTCCAGATATGCAAATGTTGAATCATTAATGATCTTTCTTTTTTTTTTCTTTAGTATCAAAAACTTCCTTGGCAAACATATCAAAGGCCTTGCATTAATCATTAATATCTAGCAATATTTATTAATAACTTGTAGAAGATGGTTGTTGCCTAAGTCTTCTCTACCATTCGATCATTGATTAAAAAAGGAAGGAGTCTCTTCAGAGAAATCGCATGTAATTGCTTTGTTTTAATAAAAGATTATGAAAAATTGCAAAACCATGAAAAGTTTGTTTTTCAATTCTTTTCACATGAACTGATTGAATTTTCATTTGTTTATTTGTATAAGTACAATTGTTGATCAAGTGTTTAAGTTTTGATCAGAGGTCAACACGATTGTTATAAATCTGTGAATCCAAAGCTGGCTTCACTAAGACAAATAGGAAAACAGGTCTGGTTAGTCACTCAAGAAACCGTCATGTCATCAACGTCTTTGGGCAGCAAGCCGTGTTGGGGGTGATCAATTAAAAAAATTGGAAAAAGGTGTGATCAATGAATAAGTTACTTCAATCGCATTTTGTTGGGCAATGATCACTAAAGATTTCTGAATTTTTTAAATATTAGTGTGAATGCTGCCAGACACAAACTAAGGGATTAGTTTAGCAAAAACTTACATTGCAAATTGAACGCACCACTAAAAACCTTTTAAATTTCTCGTAGAAATAATAAGGAGTAAATGTTTAAATTTTCAGCCCTCTAGCTCATTGGTGCTGCCTGTATGCGTAATACATACATAACCAGCCAGACCAACTTGAAAACTGAGGAAACCTATGTGACAGTTTTGGTTGACAGTTTCTAAGAAGACTTTTCGTAACCCATGTCAATGGATTAAAATTTGTTTAAGAGAAAAGCATGAAAATAACTTTGAATGAAAAAATCTTCCAAATAATACAGAAACACAGCGGAATGTCTTTATCCCATTAACCTTAGTGGATTAATCAATACTTAATTAATAATCAATAATTAATTTTGGTCGGAACTATTACTGATTGGATCTTAATGAAAGGAGTTTTTCCACGTGGCTGGAATGTACAAGATTAATGATTTTCAATGAATTGAAACTATCATGTGTTGCCTTTAAAACCTATTGATCATGCAGAGATCAATGGATAACCAATAATCAATAGAAAAGTCTCAAAGTCGAATGGGAAAAAGTTGGAATTTTTCTGACTGAAAGAGAGGCGGGTGTATAAAACCGAATCAGAGGTGCTAGTTGACAAACGGGATTGGAGTTATACAAGAACAAGGTTCTTCCTTTGTATAGCGGAAGGTGATAGAAACTTTATTCATTTTTGAATAGTATCTCTTTTATCTTAATTTTAGTTGCTTTTTATTGCAACTACTGTTCACCCTCTTATCACCGGATTTTGAAAATACAGGACAAAATCAGTTCATTGTGAATATTTCATCTGTGACGGGAATATCAGGAAAATTTTTAATTGCTGGTCTTGTCCGTTAATTTGCAAAGTGACTGTTAGGTGGCGGACACAGCATTGCTTCATGACTCTCGCTCAACATTCTTTCTTTACACTCTCAGTGGAGGCAGTGTTTCACTAATTTGCTCCCTTTATGGCCCATGGATTTATTGTGCTTTTTTCCGTTATTACTTAAAATTGCTTCCAAACAAAGAGGTGGTATTACCAAGAAACATGTGGTGTTATAAGTTTTTTTACATAATTTGGTAATATTGGACAATCAGCATTAACAGAGACCTCCCCCCCACGCCCCTATTAGTCCATTATTAAGAGGGTTTACTCAGACTGTCAGTCTTTGACAATCTATATTGATAAATGTATGTGGGGAAAAAAATGTTTTTTAATCAAAAAAGAATTCCTGCATCTACCCAAAAATATAACCAATTCTTCGTTACCCCTTGGCCTACCCTTCCAAAAGATTTCATTGAAATTCATTGAGAACCTTTAGAGATATTGTGTGGACAGACATAATAGCTACGATGCAGGGGAGGTAATTGTAAAAATTCATGGATCCACCCCCAAAGTTAATCAATTCTTCCTACGCCCATGGCCCAACCTTCCAGAAAATGTCATTGAAATTCATGAGAACTTTTGGAGGTATTGTGTGGACAGACAAACAGACACAAGTGAATAAATATACCTCTTCCAACTGCAGCTACGATGCAGGGGAGGTAATTGTAAAAATTCCTGGATCCACCTCCAAAGTTAATCAATTCTTCCTTTGCCCATGGCCCAACCTTACAGAAAATGTCATTGACACTCATTGAAAACTTTTGGAGATATTGTGTGGACAGACACGAGTGAATAAATATACCTCTTTCAAATTTGTTGGCAGAGGTAAATGAATAAAAGTAAAGCAAGAAACAATGTGGAAAGTTTCAGGAATTAGAAGAAAGACAAGAAGTAAGACAAAGTTGTGGCATTGTAGGAAGTTAAAGAAACCAGTTATAAAGTAAATAAATAATATCAATATCTCGGAAGAGAGAAGGTAATAAAACGTTGAAAGGTCTCTCTGCAATGGAAGAACAAAGGAACAAATAAAGGAATGAACGGAACAAATCAGAATAAATAATCAAAAGCAGTGATAAATAATCAGAGAGGATAAGAGATGAGAAAAATGAAAGACAAAGCAGATATGTTTATGGTATGGCAGCTGCAGGCTTTCATGTTTCTTCATGAAGATACTAAATAACTTGCCACTCTATGAATCTGATTACTTCATATCAGGAAACTTCATTGTAAGAGTTTTAGATTCCGGGGAAAGAAATGCCGGACCGTTGTTGTTTTCACGTTCACCAAACGCAATCCAAAGATTTGGAATCGGAACAGGTATTGGAGAATGCATTCTGGCAAAAGAGAATTATTATGCCAAGAACCTGGGGCAATACTTTGGAAACAGCGTTCGACACAAGTCTATTCTTTAAGTCAGAGTCCCGGAATGGCGCCTTATCAGGGTAGCGTGAAGATGGTGGATGATTACTGACCATTGCCTTCGAGGAATAATGGGATAATGATGATAGTCAGGTTAGTTAAAAACAATAAATTGAACTCTGTCCAATGGGAAAGTGAAAGTGAAACTGACAGTGATTACATAAATTGATTACATATTTCCATATCTGAAAATATCCTTCAAGGAAATCAAAGGAAAATTAGGAATGTAGATTGTTTTTATCATCTTATTTTTGTATCTTTTATTCTATTTTTTTTATTTACAATTCTCTTCTTTTTATTCGATATATTAACCACATGAATCAATTACATGTGCAACGCGATTTTTGTTCTTGGGTAGTGAGTGTTATTTTCTAATTGCTTATGTGTTAAAAGTATAAAAAATGGCTATTGTTCCCTTCAAACTCGGCTTTTGTGACCAGAACAGTGATATTCATTCAGTTGTTTTTCTTAACTATGTGATTAAAAATGTGAAAAGCTTAAAGGGAATAATTGACATTTCCTATACTTTTTAGACAAAATCAATTAGAACAATTTAAAGAAGTAAGAATATGTTGCAGTGTTATTTCTCTTAAGTGTGGAGCTCAGTGGTTAGATTATACATTAACATTAGAGGTTGCATTGCCAGCATTTACTTATTATCACCAAAAACTCTTTATGCTGTTAGCCAGACTTGTAATCATAAAAGTAAGTTTTTTCAAGAAAATATGTACATCAGCAATGAGTGATTAGTTTAATGGTGATGTAGGGGCTGCGTAAAGATTGGGGGTTGCAGAAATATTTTTTCACCTTTTGGTGCTTATTGTAAAATAGCTCATTGCTATTCACTATACTTTAAAAAATGATTTTGTTATGTTTTAGCAATTTAATTTTAAAAAGTATTTTTTTTTCATAATAAACACCATAAAATGTATCAATAGATTGTTTAGTGTGCTGTTGTAGAAAATCCGACAGAATGACAATAATAATTGACAATATGGAAATGAAAAGATTGAGTACATCTATTTAAAACGTGATCTTTTTGGTCTTAATTTCTTTCTAGGTTTAGTTACTGTTAAGTTACAACTAAAGACTAATATATAGTCTTAGTACATATTGCTTTTATAATAATGAGTGAGGGGTCACAAACATTTTTGGCCCATCAAAAGGGATCACAAATGTAAAAAGATTGAAAAGCTCTGATTTAGACAAAAGCAAAGTTTTTAATCATTGACTTTAAGACTTGGAATTTTTTTGAGGACCCTTATCTGTTTATGATTATTTTTTATGCTGATTTGTGTTTTAATATTCATAATTGATTTGACTATGATTTTTAGTTGACTCACTTTTCAAGAACCTGAAAAATTGCAAATATGAAATGAGCTGCTGTTAACAACCAGGCACCAGATCCCAGAGGAAACTTTCAAAAGTCTTGTAGAGTCCATGCCTGATCGGGTAAGAGCTGTTTTGTAGGCACATGGAGGACCAACACCTTATTAGCAGTGGTGTAGTGCTAAAGAAAGAAGTGAGGGAACTTGGGGCTGCCTGCTCTAGCAAGTGTAGTGATCAGAGGTAACAGCCTTCCCATGCATTCTGACACCACTGCTGCTTATTAGGCAGGAGGTCATAATGTTTTGGCTCATCAGCATATATGAATTTTGTCTTACTTTCAGAATCTGTCAAAATCAGCTCCACTGGGTTCTGGTGAAGATGACACAATGCTTTGACAGACACATTTGGTGTCATCTGGTGTCACAAGAAAATATCTGGAATATTCCATCCTGTCCGTTTTCATCTTACCTTCGTGTGATGTGTTGGGTGAAAAACAAATTAATTATTAAATTTCCACAAAAATAATCTTCCACATCTTGCAAGGACTGAATGGTTTATTTTTCCCACTTTTTTATGCTGAGTCATCCAAAAAATTGAATTTTTATATTTTTTCCAGCATCAGCCAGCTTGGAGTGTTTGACCTTAGTTTTGTTATTAGAGACCGTCAACCAAAACTTTCACCAAAACTGTCAACATAGGTTTCTTCAGTTTTCAAGTTGGGCTGGCTGGCTTTGTATGTATCAAATGGACAGGATGCACCAATGGAGCTAGAGAGCTGAAATTTTAAATATTTACTCCTTATTATGTCTAGAAAAAAAGTTCTTTTGTTTTTTCAAAATTCCCCCCAGAATAGGTTTTAGTGGGGGGGTTCAATTTACAATGTAAGTTTATGCTAAATTGATCCCCTTTTTTTTTGTCCTGCAGCATTCACGCTTATTTTTTGAAAATTTAGACTTTTTTCGTGATTGCTGCCCAACAAAAGGTGAGAAAAGTAACTTATTCCAATTTTCTTTATTGATCACTCCCAATACTGCATGCTGCCAAAAGACGTTGGTCACGTAACAGTTTCTATTGAGTGACTAACCAGACCTGTTTACTAATTATTTCTGATTTGCTGAAATAGCAAGTATTTATTTTAAAGTATTCATTGGTTTTAGTAAACATATTATTTTTGACACTTTCATTTCATTTTACCAGACTGTCATAAATATATTAAATATCAGAGATAAAGATCTGAATCATCAACAGTTATTGATTTAAATAAAGATTATAAAGTTATTGGCACCGATCTTCTCTCTAAGCTGTTCGGCTACGCGACCATGCACAAGAAATGTTTATGCCATGCAGTAAAATTGTCATGCACAAATTTTGAAAGTTTCAAATAAAGGTTTGATATGATTGCAGGATTATGCAAAGATTATAATGTGTACAAATTATTGCATGAATAAATTTTAAAAAAATAGTTTTAAATAATAATAAATAATAAAGAAAAATCAATACACTGAATAAATTATTTCTTTTATTATAGACTTTTTCTTAGAAGTAACTGACCTTGTTTCATAAACTTTAGAAATTAACTCAATGAGCGTCTTAAGAGGAAAAATATTTTCTGCACACTGAATGTCTTCAGTTGCTCACAGACTTTTGGGTCCCGCACAGGCCACAAAAAATTAGAAGGAACATTGATTGGCATCCTTGAGTTTTTTGTATAACCTGTACAATATCTCCAGAAATAAATGGAAATCTACCAAATTTGTATCATCCGAATATTTTGAAAGGTAATTTAACAAAAAAACATAATTTTTCAACTTACATGTAGTAATTTCAAAGAAGAAATAGAAAATATGACCTGGACAGGCACATTTTGTTCATATTTTGTTGCATACCCTTTAGCAATAATGACTTCCTCAAAATGTTTCTTGTAGCCATCTATAAGCTTCTTGCACCTATCAGCTGGTGTGCAAGATCTTGAATGTTTGCTGGATTATTGTTTGCTTGTAGGAATTGCCAGAAGCAATGACTATGCCCTCATTACAGACAACAACCCACCCATTTATATATCAAACCTGCATATTATAAAATCAACTCCAGAAACTGTACTTTTCTCAGTTTCTTACCAAAATTTTTCAAAATATTTCCACAAATTCTTTTCTATCGCAAGTTTTGGAGCTGAAATTGATGGAAACTTATATTTCAAAGCTGTTTATTAAAGATAAAAAATATTTCATGGGAAACCTGCCAATTAATTGCCCAATCAGGACATTTTCTGCACTCAGAGTCAGTGCAATTGCCAGAAGGAAGTAAATAAAGTTTCTTGCAAGGATGTTTGCTTGTTTTCTCACAGAATTCCTGCTTGTAGGCAAGTCGAGAAATTGAGGCTGTTTCATAAAGGACACAGCCCCAAGGATAAGAGGGTAGAATTTATGCACACATAAGTTTCATGCTATCCCATTTAGTGTCGGTATGTTTGCAGTACCCATTTCCTCTCTTTCTTTTTACTTTAGCATGACAGAAAACCAATAAAAACCTACAAAAGAGTGACAACGGCTTTTCTATAGATTATCAACATCATAGCAATCAGACATCATCATAAACAACAGCAAGATTAATAATAACAAAATTATTTGTGTGAAAATCATCAGAAACCTATGATCATCATAATGATGACATGACCTGCACATGATGATGATGATGATGATGATGATGATGATGATGATGATGATGATGATGATGATGATGATGATGATGATGATGATGATGATGATGATGATGATGATGATGATGATGATGATGATGATGATGATGATGATGATGATGATTCAAAATTAAAGAGATGAAATTAAAAAGATTTTTACTAAAAAACTACAGGGTGTTTCATAAAGGACACAACCGTAAGGATAAGAGGGTAGAATTTATGTGCACGTACATTTTATGTTACAATTATTAGGGAACACTGTATTCAGAGAGACCAGTATTTAGCTGATGAAATGATTGCATCATTCGAGCATCCATTCCTTTGTGATGTGTCAGCTATGTTGTTTTCCAATGTAATGAAACCTTCATCATATGAAACGGATAAAAAACTGCATCAGCTTAAAGGAAATCACTTTCAGCATTTATTGTAAAGTTAAAATGAATGTGTAATTATCCTCTTTTTGTAATACTTTTGTAATTTGTGTCTTTAAAAAATAGTTTTTAGATTTAAAATAGTTTAAATACAAGTTGTCAAAAAGACAGTTGCATCCATGGGCATCTGCTGGGGGGCAAATGCCCCATTTGTCCCCCCGCCTCAGATCAGGTTTTCTCAACTAGGGTGAGGGGGTTTAAAATTTGGAACCTTATAGTCAATAAAGGATAATTGCGCAGTACTGTTGGTTTATATAACCCCAACTTAATATACCCATATAAAAAAACTGTATTATTATTATTATTTGCCACTAAGATATATTCGGAATATATACTTTTGCACCCACCACCCCAAAATATATCATCCCCAGACCCCACCCCACCCCTGGAAATGTTACAGCGGACGCTCATGGTTGCATGCTTTTTGAAACACCCTGTATTTGAAGAGTAAAATGAGAAACATTTACATGAAGAGAACTTTATTTTTTATTCTTTTATAGAATTTGTGTAAAAAGATTCTTGTGTAATGGGAGTCAAGCTTAAACTCCACGAATGAGAAGACCATCAAGTCCTTGCGGCAATGGCAGTGCATAACGTCTTTTTGAAGTAACAGTGACAGTCGTCCGATTCGATATGGTTTTTGAGAATTCAGCAGAGTGAAAAAAGTGCAAATGAGAACAAACATTTAGCAGGTGCTGGCAAGGAATCTAGGAAGTAGAGGCGGGGGCAAGCATTATCTCCCTTGGAGACAGAGTGATAGATGCACGGATTGAAAAACAAACAAGAACATTTTATATTCATCATCATCATTGTCATCATCATCCTCATCATCATCAGCCATCATAAGACCACTGCTGGACAAAGGCCTTTCCCATCTCCTTCAATGACAACCTTGATTGCGCTACTTTCTGCCATCCCTCCATCTTGTGCCTGGTCTTTTCCTGCTGTGTTTACTGTTCCATGGGCACCAAGAGACATATTGAAGATCACCTTGTCAATATGCTTAAAGCTTAAAGTATAAAATATTTTATGTATTTTCAGTAATTAGGTGCCCAAGAACATGTATAACAATTAGAAACTGTCAACCAAAACTGTCACCTAAGCAGTCAACATAGGTTTCTTTCAGTTTTCAAGTTGATCTGGCTGGCTGGCTGGCTGGCTGGCTGGTTGTGTATGGATCATGCATACAGGCCATGCCAATGGATCTAGAAGGCTGAAAATTTCAACATTTACTCCTTATTATGTCTAGAAAAAGGTTGTTTTTTTTAAAAATTCCCTCCATAATAGGTTTTTAGTAGGGGGGTTCAATTTGCAATGTAAGTGTATGCTAGATTGAATACTAGTTTATGTCCACTTGCTTTTTGAAAATTCAGGCTTTTTTAGTGATCACTGCCCAACAAAATGCGAGAGAAGAAACTTGCTCATTGATCACCCCTTTTTCCAATATTTAATTGATCATCCTCAATACGGCATGCTGCCAAAAGATGTTAATCACCAGATGGTTTCTATTGTTTTCATTCTAATCAGTTCAGTAGTTCCAAAGTTCAGTATTTTTTGCATGTTGACATACGGTTGTTTACATATAAAACGTAAACAAACAATCGAATTTCAAATTGTGGCTATTGTGAACATTATAGCCAAATTCCAGCAAAATCGGTCAAGATTTGAGAAATTTTCCCACTTGGAAACAAAAACAACTTTTTTACCTATAAAATGTGAACAAACAATCGGAATCAGCCATAACCCCCCTTCCCTCCAGGTAGAATCTTTCCACAAGCTTACATACAAAATGTCATTGAAATATATTAAGGAATAACAAGGTTATCCAATTGAGAAAAAGGATACAACAACGACAGACACCCATAGTGAATGATTGTACCCAGCTTTTTACCCGCCAGGGACAACAAGCACCAATTATTAGGTCTACCAAGAGAAATTACTTCACAAAACCAAAAGCTTTTTGCATCAAAGAACTCCTATTTTGTTTTTCTGTATTTTAGATTTTTTCTCTTTTTTTGGAGGGGATTTAAATTTGCTTTTAGTTTTCTTTATTCATTTCTGTTCACTTCTTTTGGGGGTTGCATTTTATAGACTTTTTATTTATTTGTTTTTCACTTCTGGTCTTATTTGCATCTTCTTTTTCACTTCTTTTTCTTTTCCTCCTTTATTTTTATTTAATTCCAGGTTAATAATGTTGGGGAATTACAAAAAAGGGATTATTTGAATAAGTGTCATAAAATAAAGCAACAGTCAGCAATGGTAAAAGATTTTTTTTTTTCAAATTAATTAATTCACATGAATGAAGTGTTTTCCATTATTGATAACGAGGTGTAAACTTTTCATGTTCTGTCATTATTGTAATGTTTTTTTTTGTTTTTTTGTTTTTTTTTAATGTATTTTTTAATGTTGACAAGACAATATTTTATAATGAGATGCCCATAGAGGAATTATATATGAATAAATAAATAAAGAACTGTTCGGGCATATTGTAGAGTGCAGTTGAAATTCATATGTGTGTATTTATATATGTATAGTTATATATGTGTTTCAGTGATTATCTTAGTACTAGCTGATGTACCCATCTATACCTGGCTAAATATTTAAGGAGTAAAAAACAAGACTAAAGCTTCCAGAGTAAAAAAACAAGACTAAAGTTTCCCTTCACATTTGACCCTTTGAAGGTGAACAAATGTGTACCTTCACTGGTTACATTATGGGGTTTGATGATACCCCACGTACGCAAATGACTTGTGTGTTGCACTGGTGTGTATAGTTGGAACTGGTGGATATCGTTTGATGTTCATTCTTCATTTGTGTGCCGTGGCTTTTGCTGAAAGGAACTGATAGGAAAGTCGACTGGTTCATTGAGAAAAAAACGAAGTTTGATTTTAAATATTATGTTCATTTTATTCAACTTTACTCGTAGCGATACTTCGGAATCTGCATTGTAAGATATGTGATTACTACAAAATCTACTGTCAATCTTGTAGGTAAACGTTCTCATCCACAATATTGTTGAATTTTGAGTTGTCAAACAATGTCAACAAACAGACAAAATACAGCTGCTACTGTGTTTCTCTTTTAAACTCTGTAAGTCACATCTATCTCATATTTTTCAAAAAGCTGTGCCACTCTAGAAACACTGAGTTTAACAGGGGGCAGCTGGGCCACGGACACAAGTCCTAGCCTTGGACAGCTAGTCCTGG
>VCCN01007234.1:1489760-1500196 GCA_006491835.1 Architeuthis dux
ATAATTGCCAGCCCCTGCATTGGCTTTTATGCAGAAAATCTGGCTATAATGTAGTTGAAAAATGGTACAAACATGTTACTGTCCGAGTCATGGA
Source organism: Architeuthis dux (assembly GCA_006491835.1). Classification (NCBI taxonomy): domain Eukaryota; kingdom Metazoa; phylum Mollusca; class Cephalopoda; order Oegopsida; family Architeuthidae; genus Architeuthis; species Architeuthis dux. Next base: position 1,489,855 of record VCCN01007234.1, read on the forward strand.
AGAACAAAACAAACCAAACATATTTGGTGACAACGAATTTCAACAGGTCCAAGTATTTGAGCATCATCGACCAGACATTTACATCGTGTACCCTAGCAAAGGGAAATGCTTAATAATTGATGTGGCAATCCCAGCTGACCAGAATGTAGCAATGGAAGAAATTGAGAAGATCGAGAAATATTCTGAGGTAAAAGTTGAACTGGGGAGATTGCAGGGTCTGTCTGAAAGTAAGGTATGGGTTATCCCAGTGGTGATTGGGCCTCTTGGTTCCATTCCTCAGAGGCTGAGACCAATTGCAAGTCAAATATGACCTACGTGTCCAGCAAAAGTCGTCTCTTTTGGGTACGCCACACATACTGAGAAAAGTACTGTGTGTCTGAGGTTCTTGTTGTGACTTGATAGGCAGTATCCCTACCAGTACTAAAACAAAATCATGACAAGAAGAAAGTACTTAGTAACAAAGGAAATAATAATAATAACAACAACAACAATAATAATAATAATAATAATAATAACTAGCATTCCAAGGAAAATTATGAATCACCACCACCCATATATGCTGTGTTGGGGGTGATCAATTAAAAAGTTGGAAAAAGGGGTGATCAATGAATAAGTTACTTCTCTCACCTTTTGTTTTTCACTAAAAAAGATCTGAATTTAGCATAAACTTACATTGCATATTGAACCCCCCTCTAAAAACCTATTTAGGATCGGAATTTTCAAAAAACTATGAACAGTTAGGGCTGGGCGAAGTCCGGATACATAGATAGATACATAGATACATATAAATCTCAGAACACATGAATAACCTAAAACCAGCAATAAACCAGTGCTGTGGGTAGTGGTGATTAATAATAGACCATACAGACAATTGATATATGTACAGACCAGAATGAAACACATAGAATACTTTAAGATACAATCGGATCACCCAATCCAGGCCAGGAGACCAAATTTAGTTGTAGTAAACAAGAAGAAAAGAACATGTCAGATAGTAGATTTTGCTGTTCCGCTAAACCAGAGAGTAAAACTGAAAGAAAGCAAAAAGCTAAATAAGTATCTTGACAGAATATTATAGAACATAAAAGTGACAGTAGTGCCAAGTGTGGTCAATTGAGCCCTGAGAACAGTCTTGAAAAACCTAGTAAAGAACTGGAAATCCAGAGAAGACTCAAGACCATCCAGATGACAGTAATACTAAAATCAACTAGAATAATGTGGAGTGTCCTGGATTATTGAGGAAACTTGCTGTCACTTGATCTTCAGTGAAAACCACCAGTCACTGCTGGTGTGAAAACTAAATGAGTACAAATATATTAAAACTATTATAATTGTAATGAGAAAATAGTAATATTAATTTTGGGAATAAGAGTCACTAGAAAATCAGTTACGATGCAGAGGAGGTAACTGTAACATATTCCTCAATCAGTCACAAAATTCAATCAATTCTTCCTTGGCCCACGGCCCATAATTCCATAAAATGTCATTGAAATTCATTCAGAACTTTTGGAGATATTGTGTGGACAAACAAAAATTTGTAATCATACAAAACACTTTTTCTAAAACTCATATAATATTATGTATATATGTTACAGTAAGATTGTGAAACTGTGTGATCCTGACCATCACTACTGTAATGAGTTCAATCCTCACTGGGTGCCCCACTACTGTGGCAAAACTAAGCTAAACTTAATAAATATCAAGTATATTCTGCTTCAGTATTTACAGTATATATACAGCCTAGTTTGACACAAGGCCACAGTAGTGGAGCTGCCAGTTAGGATCAAACACATTACAGTAGTAATGGTCAGTATGACAAGCTTGTTAACCATTACTACACGGATTGTAAAAGTGTCACAATCTTAGCGTAACATAATCATAGAAAAGACTCTTTCAAAGAATGCCTTTCGACCAAAGATTCGGTTGTATTTTCTCGTTCAAAGACACTGGGTTTATGTGAGATGAAATCACTGACTTTTGCTAAAGAGAACGAGAAAAAAGAAAGAAGTTTGTTGGCTGCCGAAGTAAGGACAGAATTTACCCGATTTGCCGCCAAAGGAACCATGGTAACGTTACTTGCGAATACAGTTCCGAATGTTAACAGCTGTTTTGTCTTGGACACATTCCAGTAGAACTTTTTTTTTTTTCTTGTTTTCTTTTTTGTTTGCAGTTCATCATGTGTAGCCGGCATCGTATTTTCTGCTCGGCTGTTTTACGAGAAATTGAATTACTCTTTCGTCAGACCTGCCAAAGTGCACGATGGGCCAAGGTAGCGTTTCAGAACTACAAAACCAAAGCGCATACAATACAGGTGTTATGTAACAAGCTCTTCTTGTTTAGTGACATGCTGAAGGACTCTTGTCCTGGCTGGAAATATTCAGAGCATCAATGGCCCTTCTGCTTAAAAGACTTCTTTTTTTACTTATTATCTTGCTTACACAGTTGACTTGGTATGGCGAAACAGAAGATTGAAAGGAGGAATACAAAAAGAAAAGAGTTTTAAAATAGAAGCCAAAATGGCTCTAGGTACTGGCAACACAGGCAGTCGCCCAGGGCACCAAGTGCTAGGGGGCCCCTTTCTTGTGTCTGAAACTTTACAAATACACATGGAAAAATAGGAAAATGAATTTTTAAGGAATATCTCACAGTTAATTACTTATTGTAATAAACTTTTTATTCCAAAATATTTATTTTTCTGGTTAGTCAGGTCTGGTTAGTCACTCAATAGTGACCAACGTCTTTTGGCAGCGTGCAGTGCTGGGGATCTTCAATTAAAAAATTGGAAAAAGAGGTGATCAATGAATAAGTTACTTCTCTCACCTTTTGTGGGACAGTGATCACTAAAGACGGCCCAATTTTAAAAAAACAAGCTTGAATGCTGCCGGACACAAACTAAGGAACCTATTTAGCATGAATTCAGATTGGTAATTGACCCAAAACCCCCACCCCCACCCCAAAAACCTTTTTTGTTTTTGTACCTTCTGGCAATCTTCAGGCAATCTTCAGGCAATCTTCAGGCAATCTTCAGGCAATCTTCTGGCAATAAGATAATACTATACTTTAATGGGCACCAAAGTTCAGCCCAGGGCACCAGGAACCCTGCGCCTCCCCCCTCTGGTGGCAGTGGATAAAAAATAAAGTTTCTTTTTATCTTGGTTGATTTCTGCAATGCATTTATCTCTGAGATTATTCTCACAGCCAACAAACTCTCCACTAGGTTTGATCTGAGCTACTGAACTAATGTACATATGTGTTGGTGTATTTATTTGCATTAATAATGATTTTTGGGTTCATGCCTTCCTCAATGGTATTTGTGTTAAAGGTTATGAAATGGCAGAAAATATTGTCAGGTATTTAAAGAGTGTTTCGGAAAATGAAATTCTTTCCCTATTTTTGCTGTTCCCACAACATTTCGGCCAATCCATTCTACGTTTATAATGTGTGTTTAGGGTTAATGATTTTAGCCAATTATCACTAATTGGAATTATTATTTTAATACAGTAATTGATGGGAGAGTGGTATCTATATGATACAAATACAATGTATAAATACACAGTTATTTGAAACAGAAGTCATAGCACAAAAATCAAAATGAAAAACTAATAGGTCTGGTTAGTCACTCAATAGAAACTGTCATGTGACCAACATCTTTTGGCAGCATGACGTGTTGGGGTGATCAATTAAAAAATTAAAAAAGGGGTGCGCAATGAATACTTCTCTTGCATTTTGTTGGGCAGTGATCACTAAAAAAGTTTGAATTTTCAGAAAGAAAGCATGAATGCTGCCAGACACAAACTAGCATGAACTTATATTGCAAATTGACCCCCCCCCCAACTAATTTTAGGGAATTTTAGAAAAACAAAAATAAAACAGTTTTACTAGACATAATAAGGAGTAAATGTTGACATTTTCAGCCCTGTAGCTCCATTGGTACGGCCTGTACACATCATACATTCATAGCCAGCCAGACCAATTTGAAAACTGAAGAGACCTTTGTTGACTGTTTTGGTGACAGTTTTGGTTGACAGTTTCTAATACTATTACGGAAATATCAGACATATTGTTTTATATCTGGCTGTACAGCAAATGAAAAACAATTACTTTACTACGCAAGGAAAAAAGATTATGTGTTCTAATATTTATGTGTATTTCTTTTTTAAATTCAGGGCCCCTTTACAACATATGCTACAGGCCCCACTAGTTTAATCCAACACTGACTAGACACCATAGCAAATGATTTGATCTTTTCCATCTGGATTTTTTAGATAAGGGATTATAAGTAAGAAGAAAAAAAAACTCAAGTAACTCTTCTTGGAAAAGTCATAAAAATCTTTCTAGATGAATTACATTTAGATTTATGCTCTACAATGGCTTATGGATACAAAACATGGAAATTAACCAAACAAGCTGAAAACCAACTCAGAATAGCACAGAGAGCCATGTTAGGGATAACTCTGATTACTAATTAAGCAGCAAAACTGGAGTTGGGCTGGCCACCTAGCAAGAAGAGATGACAATAGATGGGGGAAAAGACTAACCAATTGGTGCCCATGGAACAGTAAATCAAGTAGGAAAAAACCAGACACAAGACGGAGGGACGAGATAGAAAAATTTGCTGGTAAGACGTGGCAGAGGTTAGCACAAGATAGGTCGTCATGGAAGATGGGAAAGGCTTTGTCCAGCAGTGGACTTATAATGGATGATGATGATGATGATTCAGTCTGCACATGAGATATTTTCCAATTTATTTCGACTTGTAGCCAATGTTCCCTTTTTAGGTGAACATGTGCAGTCAATGTTCCTTCTAATTTTTAGTAGTCAGGGTTTGCAAAATTCTTATATTGTTCAAATTCTTTTCTGTGACAAAAGTATGTGCACACTAAACACTTCTGCAAATGTAAACTCAATTTTGGCACTGCCTATCGCTCATGGCTAATAAACCTGTATTGGCATGTTTCAAAAATATACAAGTATGATTGCATTCTATGAAGTAACATATTTAGTTAAGATTTTATTCTCTACTTTGAATTACTTTGTTCAGTTTGTTGTTCTATTGAATAAAACATCAATGAGTATTTCTTATTTTTATGTGATGCAATGTTGAAATAAATTAAACTACAATCATCATCAGCCTTTTAACGCTCATCATTGGAGACATGTTGAATCGTGCCCAGCGGTTGTCTGACATTCTTGCAACATGGCCTGTCCACTGCCATTTGAGTTTTCTAATGGATTCTATGATATCTCTGACTCCAGTTTTTTTCTCTAATATACTATGCTGTCTTGTGATCTCTCCATGTGATGTTGAGCATGAGCCACTCCTGTGCACATTGCATGGTTCTTAGTTTGACTGTCAACCTTTTAATAACAATAACACCAGATTATCATTATTAAAGTTGCTGGAAATGGTTACATTAATTATACGTATAATTACAATTTCTTATGTTATTTTAGATAACTAACCTTTTATGCACACATTAATTTCCTTTGTGCACTGGTTGCAACAGCTTAGAATGAACTGTGCTTCCAGTGAAGATTAACAAGACCAGATGGCTAATGTCTACATCAGTGAGTTTTCAATAAAATTCAAGTTATTTTTCTTTCCGTTCCGAACAAGGATTTTCTTTATTAGATCTCTTCATATATCCTTATGTATTCACCCATTTCACCCATCTGTCTGTCTATTTATTTGTTTGTTTGCTTGTCTGTTTGTCCACACAATAACTCCAAAATTTCTTAATCAATTTCAATGACATTTTGTGGAATGGACCAAGGAACAATTGATTGAATTTTGGAGTGGATCCAGGAAATCTTTTGAGAATTAGTGAACACTGGGAGACTGGGACAATTTTACAGCTTTCCAGATGTAATGACACAGTAGTGAGGTCATCATAAATAAATATTATAAACTGCATGATAGTTGTTTTTTCAAACTATTGGTGACATGGCTCCGATGAATGGTTATTACAAGCTTTTGTCACGGCATGGAGTCTGGGATCTGTAATCAGATGGTTCAGTTTTTAGTGACAATGGCATTGGTGGAGGTTGAGAAGTATACGCTCTCTGAATGTTTTCTAAGTCTTTTTATTTTGTATGCCTCTCATTTTTTTATTTAGTTATATTCTTTTCATTTACATATATGCTTTTTAATTTACATATATTCTCAATTAATTATTAATTAATAATTGTCTTTATAATTATCACATTCTGTCGGATACAAATTTATCCATTCCTTGACTTCATACTGTTGACACAGGGGGCCACTTCATATCACGTGCCTAATGATACAATCGGTTAGAATAAGGAGGCAAGTGAACGTGTATGTTTCTGACCGCTGCCTTGCCAATAGGGCGCCGTCGCCTCAGTTGGTATAGAGCAGGACCGTGTATAGGTTGCTTCTAAGGTGGACACGGTTTCAATCATTGCATGGCACTCTTTACTTTATTCATTTGTGTGATCTAGGCCGCCCGTTTAGTAATCACTAACACTGATTCCGGGCTGATGTGGGTTCTCAATTAATTATTAATTAATTAATTAATAATTGTCTTTATAATTATCACATATATTCTTTTCTTTGTAATCTTGTATCTGGATGGTTAAGTAATATTCAAAAGTTGAAAGTTACTTAAGAAGAGAGAGATACAATGTGGGAGTACAAGATCTTCAAATGATCTTTAACTTTGAAACTAGCTTTCGGTCTTGAATAGCTAAATGTCTACTGCATATCGATGGCTAGGAGGTTAGAGAATTTAACATGAATGAGCTTTAAATATAGAGCCAATTAGGCTGACTTATTTGATAGCTTTTAAAAGAAATGCAACTCTAGCCCTTAAATCTATCATTAAATACTTTGTACATTATAGAAATCTTCTGACAGTGTCCTCTTGTCTGTTAGCCAAATCAACTCCTGATTGCAGACAGAAACAAAAGAAATATTAGAAACTGTCAACCAAAACGGTCACCAAAACTGTCAACATAGGTTTCTTTAGTTTTCAAGTGGGTCTGTCTGGCTGGCTGGTTATGTATGTATGCATTATTAACGGAGCTAGAGGGCTGAAAATTTAAATATTTACTCCTTATTATGTAAAAAAAATTTGTTTTTAAATTCCCCCCTAAATAGGGTTTTAGTGGTGGGTTCAATTTACAATGTAAGTTTATGCTAAATTGGTCCCTTAGTTTGTGTCCAGCAACATTCACCCTTGTTTTTTTTAGACTTTTTAGTGATCACTGGCCAACAAAAGGTGAGAGAAGTATCTTATTCATTGATCACCCCCTTTTCCAATTTTTTAATTGATTACCACCAACACAGTATGCTGCCAAAAAACATTGGTCGCATGACGGTTTCTATTGAGTGACTAACCAGACCTATTTCTTTCTTTCTTTTCTTTTCTTTTCTTTTCTTTCCTCTTTCTTTCTTTCCTTCGATCGTTCTTTCTTTCTTTCGTTCAGTCTACCACATATCTCTGTGGTAGGGCTGTTGCAAAAACTAGAAAAAATTAAAATACTGCCAATTAAAAAAAATAAAATAAAAAATAAATCCCAGGTAAGAAAGCAGAAAACTAACCAGAGAGAAAGAAAAGAAATTTGAAAGAAACAAAACAAAAAAGAAGAGCAAAAAACAACAACAACAAAAATTAACAGAATAAAAGAAGAAATGACAAAAACCAGGAGAAAGATAAACAACAAACAAACAAGAAAAAACCCAGCAAAAAGCAAACGTGAAAAGCAAACACACATATATATATGTGTGTGTGTGTGTGTTTGTATGTGTGTATGCTTGTTTGTATGTATATGTGTAAGCATTTATGTATGTAAGTATGAATTATGTATATGTATGTATATATGTATGTATGTAGGTATGTATATATGTATCTATGTATACATGTAGATAGGTGCTTATGTATGTACGTATATATGTATGTTGGTATGTACATATGTATCTATGTATGTAGGTAGGTGTGTATGTATGTATTTATGTATGTATGTATGTATGTATGTATGCATGCATGTATCTATGTATGCAGGTAGGTTGGTATGTATATATGTATGCATATATGTATGTATGTTTGTATGTATGCTTGTGTATATATGCTAGTGCATGAAAAAGCTCAAATAAAAAAGTAAAGAAAAAGGTATGTATACATGTAGGTAGGTGTGTATGTATGTGTGTGTATGCATGTATGTAGGTATGTATCTATGTATCTATATATACATGTAGGTAGGTGTACATTTATGTATGTATATATGCATATATGCATATATGTATGTATGTATATGTATGTATGTATGTTTTAAAAAAAGGTGATAAAAAAAGGCAGAAAGTTCAGTTCAAGCCTTTTCCCCTCTCCCTCTCTCTCTCTCTCTCTCTCTCTCTCTCTCTCTCTCTCTCTCTCTCTCTCTCTCTCTCTCCTTCACTCCTAGACATGTTCACATTCCATGGTGGATTGTTTCAGGAGAATATCATGCTATCATCTCCTCCAGCGGACCAGGAAATGATAGAGAACAACTCAAGAATTGCACACATGCATGCAAGCACCAGAACAAAAGAACAAACACATTCCTTTTTGTCTCTAGAGCAACAGTTGAAAAAGTTCTTGTATCTTTGGTTCGTCTTTGACTGCTGGAATCATTCCACATTGTTAATCATTTACGAGTCAAGGTAGGATTCCTTCGAAAAGAAGTAGTGCTTTCAGTGTTGGGATTACCCTTGCTGCTAGAGCAACACTGATAATAACTAGAGAGTACTCGTAGAGTGCATACCTCTGCGGACACCATTGACACCAGAAACTAAGTTCAAATCAGTTTGATACAATGCAGGGGAGGTAAATGTATAAAATTCCTGGATCCGCCCCAAAATTGAATCAAGTCTCTCATTTGCCCATGGCCCACTCTTCCACAAAATGTCATTGAAATTCATCGAGGACTCTTTAAGATATTGTGTGGACAACATATGTGAATACATAAATGTATACAAAAAAATGAAAAAAATAAAGAAGTCAAAAAAGATTTCTGGATCCGCCCCAGAATTCAACCAATTATTTTTTACCCCATCTCCCACCCTTCCAGAAAATTCCATTGGAATCCATTGAGAACTTTTGGAGATAGTGTGTGAACATAAAGCTACCATGCAGGGGATGTCACTGTAAAATATCTTTGGTTTGTATTTGACTGCTGGAACCATTCCATGTTGTTGATCATTTACAAGTTAAAGTAGTATTCTTGCAAATGGAAGTAGTGCTTTGTATATTGGGATTGATAATAATTAACAGACCAATACTATTGTTGTATATCCATCTTGGTCCGCGGGAGGAAAATCCTGAACTTGTAGAAAAAGGAAGATTCGAAAATTTGGTTTATAAAAATATGATGATATATTTCTATTTGCATCAAGTACATTGTACCATGGCAGAGAATGAAGAGTGGGATAGAGATAATGAGAGCCGACGGACTGTTCCCAACAGGGGAACTGGCCCCCGTACTCCTAAGCCCAGCTGCTCACTGACTCTCCAACACTATTTGTCATTGGCACTTAAAGATACACATGCACAGGGCCATCTTAAGGATATTTGAGGCCCCCAGGCAAAGCAATGTACTGGGGCCCCTGTTCAGTGTGCCTATGCGATAAGACGGCTCTGCCCCTGCCTACAGGCATGGATCCAGGGACTTGGGAAAAGCACAATTAAAAAACAAATTTTTAAAAATATCTACATAAATAAATCTTATAAATAAAAAGCCCAAATAATCCCAAGTAATCATAAATTAACCTCAAAAACAAAAATGTTATTATTTTGTTTTTCATCCAATATAAATAAGATGTCTTCCATCTTATTCTTTATGAATTTTTATTGATTTATTGGTTCTGTGGCAAATTTCTTTGATTCATCTTTTTACTGGATCACAAATCACTTTCTTGTTTTTTATGATTAAAATTTGTTTTCTTTTTCAAGTATTTATCTATAAAATTAATTTTTCCATTTGGACACACCCTGCTCAACATCCCGGATCTGCCCCAGGCATAGTTGAGCCATGAGTATTGGGATTACCCTTTCCGCTAAAGCAACAATGGTAACAATTAACATATTAATACTAATTATCTTTGGCATTTACCGACACACCTGCATAGTTGAGGTTCACTCTTATTCTGAGGGATATTACATCAAAGCAAAAATGCTTCTTTTGATGCAATCTCTAATACATTTTGTGATGAAATGTGATAATATCTGGATGCTAGGACTGATGAGTTATTTGGCTGTTGTTATCGGAACTTCTCAGATGGAATTATTTCATGGAGTGTTCTGATGGGTATTAGAAACTGTCAACCAAAACTGTCACCAAAACTGTC
>VCCN01007234.1:1582221-1593854 GCA_006491835.1 Architeuthis dux
TTCTGATTTTGGAAAAAAGCACTAAATTAGCATCTTTGCACTTAAACATTTTCTGCCTATTTTTGACCATTTTTAGTGTCTTTTGGATTGTTTTTGTCCATTTAAAAAATTTAGATCTTTTTGGCAATCAAAGTAGTGCAAAAATATTTTTTGAGTTGGCAACACTGTGCAGCAGTTCGAGGACCTGCTGTTAACATCCTGAGACCAGATCCCAGAGGAAACCTGTAGAGGTCTTGCTGAGTTCATGCCTGATGGTGCTGATGATGATGATATATGCATATGCATATGTGTGCATTCTATACAAAAAGTACCTGAAACAAGTCTCTTAGTCACTCAATAGAAACCGTCACGTGATCAACATCTTTTGGCCAAATGCTGCATTGGGAATGATCAATTAAAAAAAATGGGTGATCAATGAATAAGTTACTTCTCTCGTATTTTGTTGGGCAGTGATCACTAGAAAAGTCAGAATTTTCAAAAATCAAGCGTGAATACTGCCAGTCATAAACTAAGGGACCAATTTAGCATAAATTTACATTTTAAATTGGACCCCCCCTTTGCAAATCAAATAAAACGTTTTTCTAGACATAAGGAGTAAATTTAAATTTTCAGCCCTCTAGCTCCTGTACATGCGATAGATACATAGCCAGCCAACTTAAAAGCTGAGGAAACCTATGTTGACAGATTTGGTGACAGTTTTGGTTGACAGTTTCTAATATTATAACCACTCTCGGTTCAATATGCTCTGCTTGTCGTATCGATAATGTAGCAATTATCGGTACCAATTTAGAACCTTATAAATTATGCCTGGCTCTCCATATTTGCCAATGCAAGAGAAACATTCTTTTTGGCAGGAGCAAGAGAGTCTTTTTGGAATTCTTCCACTGGTTGTCATTGAAAAAGGATCATCCCAGGGGAGCCCGTAATTGAATACTCAGTTTTTATCTGTGCCTCTGTCACATGCATAAATAAGCCTTCATTTTACACCAGCATCGTATCATTGCTCTATCTATCAGCTTCAAGTAAGCAAGTAAATGTTTCATGGTTGGCTGCTTGTTTACTCAATCAATGGACAATGATGAAGAGTGTGGTTGCTGTTGTTTTTAATTTGCAATAAATCATAATTCTTCTCAGGATCGGCTTTGGTTTAAAGGATTAGTCAGATCTCGTGTCAGTTGAGAGTTGAGACCATATACATTTCAGCCATTTTATGCTGGTGGGAGGGGTAGATGTACATGGTCTGCTCCGATAGTATAATGGTCAGCACTTCTGTCTCACACACAGAAGGTCCTTGGTTCGACTCCCGGTATGAGTATGGAAAGTTCTTCATTATGTCAAATTTCATTGTGCATTCATCAGCTAATTGAGTACACTCTAAGCTGTGTGATTAGGGTGGAAGTATCCCTTCAGTGGACTTGCATCCTGATAAGGGGATGGTCATAAAAACTTGTAAGAATAAAGTCCTGGTCTCAACCAGACTTGAAACTTGCAAGGATCACTAAGCTGACACATACAATGGAAACCAGGATTTCATCACCTGCCGTATATTGGGAGTTATCTCTTAAGAGACGGATGCTGTACTTTTTGTACATGATTGGTAGCCCTTGCTTGTAAATGTGTTTCACTGAAGAGAGGAAGAAAACCTGTAGTTCAAATCATTCCCATCCAGTTAATATACTTTAACCCTTTCAAAACTAACCTATTGAATTGCTTAATACCTGAATTTTAAAAGAGTATAAAAAAACCAACATCATATTAATTTTTATTTAATGGTTAAAGAAAACAATTCTGAATATTTTTCCATATTTTGAAGAACTAAAATCATGATGGGACACATTTGTCCCATTAAACTTTTATCCTGGGAGAGATTACTTCACCTACATGTCTTTCCTGTTCAGTCATGTAATTCAAACTAATTCCTGCATGGGTTTCATAATATGATGATGTCATTGTCTATGATCGTAAAAGCCAGGACAATCTCATTTACTTTATGTTTCATGACACATACTTCCCAGTAGACTTCTACAAGAGATCTACAGGACATATATATCACGACAGTTGGGATATATATGTCCCAGTTGTCTCGAAAGGATTAAACATAATGTCATACTTACATGTCAGCCAATTTATGCTGGGGAGGAAAGATGTACTTGATCATTAGCACTTAATTGTAAATGTGTTTCACAGAAGAGAGAAAAAAACCTTGTAGTTCAAATCTTTCCCAACTGAGATAACTTAACCCTCTCCAGACTAACATATTAAAGTGCTTAATGCCTGAATTTTTAAAGGGGTATACAAAAAAGCCAAGAATGTGTTCATTTTTATTTAATGGGTAAAGAAAACTATTCTTTCATTGAATAAAATGTTTTCCATATTTTGAAGAACTAAAATCGTAATGGAATACATTTGTTCCATTAGACATTTATTCCCAGGACAGATGAAAATCACGGAATTAGTAGATCTCAATTTGCTATATGTCTTTCCCGATCAGTCATGTAATACAAACTAACTTCAGCACGGTTATCATACTATGATTGTTAAGCAAATATTCATGTGCCGATGAACGTGGTCATTGTAAATGTATGAATAAATTGGATCTATGTGAATACGTCTTTCGTTACATTTTAAATCTGTTAATATCTGTCATAATAATCCTTACAATGATGATGATGTCATTATTTCATTCACATTATTTGTCATGGCACATAGGTCCCAGTATAGAGATCTATGGGACATATATTCCAGAAGTCATAGAAACCTCAAGATATAACATATTTGTCAGCTTATAAGAAACATATTTAAATATAAAAAAAACCTACACAAACATTACACTGGGACCAAATTAAATAGCTTCAGTACCAAAATAATAAAATAATTTTAAATCCATTATCAGACCAAATTTGTATGGTCCTGTGACCAAATTAAGTAGCTTTAGTACCAAAATAATCAAATTACTTAAAATCCATCATCAGACCAAATTTGTATGGTTTTGAGACCAAATTAAGTAGCTTCAGTACCAAAATAATCAAATAACTTAAAATCCACCATCAGACCAAATTTGTGTGTTCTCGGGACCAAAATAATCAAATAACTTAAAATCCATCATCAGGCCAAATTTGTATGGTCTTGGGACCAAATTAAGTAGTTTCAGTACCCAAATAATCAAATAACTTGAAATCCATCATCAGACCAAATTTGTATGGTCTTTGGACCAAATTAAGTAGCTTCAGTACCAAAATAATCAAATAACTTGAAATCCATTATCAGACTAAGCTTGCAGTAAAAATGGATTAAAATACATATTTTTTATCTATTGGTCATGTATATTTATATCATATCCTTCGTGTGTAAGGGATTATCTTCTGTAAATTTTCCTCAGTAACAAATCTTTATTTTTGGAACCAAATAGTTTTGTTCGGTACCAAATGTGCCCAATTTTGGTCTTGAAAAATACAAAATGCCTATATAAATACTCACCCCATGGGCATGGCTGAGGTAGAGGTGATTTTAAATCACCCCCAGCCCCCTAATGGTGGGGCCCTCAAAACCTATAGTTCACCTACTGCATTTCTACTAACATTATACAATAACAAATCTCACTAAATGTTTGAGGAAACCCCTCAAGGAGCCAATCCCCCTGGGCCCCCAATTCTCCAGCTACCCCCCTAGCACCACAAATGTGGCCTCATACAAAACTTGGCTTAGTCTTAATAAATCTTTATACACACTTACACAGTCATATTGATTCAGACAAGCAAAACCAGAATGCAGACAAAGATACCAACCTTTTTTTTAATATATAACTAAATGAATTGAATGAACTAAAAAAACGTAAATTGGTAAAAAAAGGGAGATAACCTTCTTATTGGCCGATTCATAATTTCTTTTCTGGACCAGAAAAAAAATCTTCTTATGTGCACAAACTCAAATGATACTTATTATACCTTTTTTTCAAAAATTTCATTCAAAATTCTTAAAAAATTATTTATTAAATTTCAGTCTCTTATTTATCCAAGTTACTCTTTTTTTAAAAATAATTTTAAAAGAATGTATTATGAGAAAAAATAATGGCCCCACATTGTCTGCATATTAGCATCTTTTTTTTTTTTTACATCTTTTTATTTAAAAGATCCTACCCAATCTTCAATACCATAAATTTGAATAGAAGTTATAATGTACAGCACTGAAGACATTCATTTTTATGAGGGGACAACAGTTTTTCTTCTCTTTAATTTTTGTACATAATAAAATTTGGTTCCTGTCTATGAACCACACCCTCTTCTTCAGAGTGAGTGATTGTGTCTATGAATCTGTATTTGCGTGTTTGCATGAGGACGAAAAATGGTCTGATTTTATTTTTTTCAATTTATTAAATCTCGTTCCTATACATTTGGTGTCATTCAAGGGAAAAGAAAAACCTGTAAAATGTTGAATAGAAAAGGTATTGAATATCGACTCATAATTCACATTTTAGAAGAATGACAAATAATACTTATATTCAATATCTTATATTATTTACCACATAGCAATTAGAAACTGTCAACCAAAACTGTCAACTTAGGTGTCTTCAGTTTTTAAGTTGGTCTGGTTGGCTGGCTCTCTGGCAGGCTAGAAAAATGATTTTTTTGCTTTTTGAAAATTCTCCCTTAAATAGGTTTTTAGTGGGCGTTCCAATTTGCAATGTAAGTATATGTTTGTTTTTTGGATGTTAGGGAATCTGACAGAATGGTAGATATGATTAGACAATGTGGAAAAGAAAGATTGAGAAAAGCGTGTTACATATCAAATATGTTTATTATCATGAAGATAAAACTTTATGCATTTCGTTGTTGTGAACAACGTCAACAGAAGAAATTTGAACATGGCGGAGTCGTGCGATCATCCATAAGGTGTGGTGTGAATGAACTGAGATGTGTTTTGTATGTCTAGGTAACCTCTCAGTTCATTCACACTACACCACATGGATGATCGCATGACTCTGCCATGTTCAAATTTCTTCTGAGGAAGATAAATCGTTATGCATTTCGTCGTTGTGAACAACATGTTCACAACAACGAAATGCATAAAGATTTATCTTCATGATAATAAACATGTTTGAGATGTAACACACTTTTCTCAATCTTTCTTTTCCACATTGTCTAATCATATCTACCATGTAAGTATATGCAAAATTGGTCCCTTATTTTGTGTCCAGTAGCATTCATGTTTGTTTTTTGAAAATTCAGAGTTTTTAGTAATCACAGTGCAACAAAAGGCAAAAGAAGTAATTTGCTCATTGATCACCTCTTTTTCTAATTTTTTAATTGATCATGCCCAACATGGCCAGCTGCCAAAAGACATTTTCTATTGAGTGACTAAGCAGACCTGTTTTCTTTTACCTTCACTATAGTTCACTGTTAGTGACTCCAAACTGAGTTACTGACTAGTAACCAGAATATTCTGAGTTGCTAACTCCTGATTAACACAATGTTTGAAAAGAACTTCATTAAAATGCTAATTAAAGTGGATAATTCTCACAACTAGGATTTCTGTAATTAAAACTAGAATCTCCCCAATTAATTCATTTTGCATCCATTTTTATTAAAAAATTTTCAAACTGGAATACGTCACACAGAACGGCTTGAGATTATATTACATTGCTATTAATCTAACACATTATTGACTGAATTTGATCAAGTTCAGAAAAAATAAACATTCTATTTTATTAATTTTGACTGCTTTTTACTTTCATCTTGATTTTTAGTTGTTTCTATGACAATTAATAATAACAATTAAATGAAATTAAGCTGATGGTAAAAAGTAGTCAAAATTAATGAAATCTTGGGTTACAATACTTCATCTAATAATAAGAATAAAGGATAAAAATAAACTTGTGTTGCAGATTGATGGAGCTGATTTTCTTTTTGTTAATCCATTAGTTAACGGAAAACATCTTAGAAGAAATATTAAGAAATGGCAATTAAAATATCAAGATTCAGAAGGGACGTTAATGCTCATGCGTGAACAGACACTCTCCATAGGGTTACTCAGTTGGCAGTGAGATGCCATTGAGTAAGTTTGTGTACTGTGTGACTGTCACATTCTCAATGACCAAGCCTGCTGATTCTTCCTGTCTTATGCAGGATTTGTTGGCAAAACATCACATCACCTAAGGTCTGTCAGCAACCCCCTTCCCTACAGTCCAGATTTGGATCCCTGATACTACTGGCTTTTTGTAACCATGGACAAGATTAAGGAGAATGCAATGAGGTTGCTGAAAGCAATCCCAAGAGAGGACTTTGCAGACGGTTTTGAAAAGTATAAGCAGAGTGCCTTGAAGGGGACTAAGGCACTATTGCCCTAGGTAGGCTATTTTTCATTAATATTAACTCTTAAATTCATAGACCGTTGTAACTGCTTGTAATTGTCAGTAGAACTCTTCAATGTATTGAATTTATAATAATGGAACTCTTCTGTGAATTGAATAAAAAAAAATACACTTAATGGTCAAATGGGTGTAATTTTAATAATAAGTTATTTCCCTTGATAATGACATTCAATTGTTTTTTCAATGAATTTAAGAGTTAAATGAATCAATACTTTCTGGAGTGATCTCATATTCTTTGGTTTATCTATGGTCATTTGGTTTCCCCCCTCTTATACAATGGAATTGTATATTATGAGAAAAACAATAATATGGATTTTCCTTGTCTGTCTCTCTCGTAATAATAATGCAGGAATACATTTTTAAACCTATAGGTCGGGGCCAGCAGGGCTTGCCGTGCACCCACCCTCACCCCATGATTCTACATTTGGGGTACAAAAATGTTTCTTAGGATGTCCTCTTTCAGAAAAAAGATGGTCCCAAGAAAAAGGTTGGGATGAACTACCTCATTTGCATAAAACAAAATGGCCACCAGCACACACCAAAAAATACAGAATTTCATATCTCATCTCCTAGTTGACATATCTGAGTACTTTAAAAGGCTAGATCATTGTTTTCAGACATAGGGAATTCAGAATTCATAGTTAATTTATAGGTATTTTGGGATTTTACAAGGAAATTTCAAGTATACTTTATAGGCAAAATTGTGGATTTAATTCATGAAGGAGATATATACATATATATATATCGTTAGAAAGAGAATTGTATCAGCTTTCCAACGGTGTATCTTGTCAATTTGTATCTATTGGGCTTAAAGAATTACAGCTGGAAATGTGAACTGTGTACTTGAGGTTTTCGCATAAAATGCTGAATACTTAGCTTCACGTCTTGGGCTGTAACTTTTTAAGCCTAACAGATACACATACATTGGGAACATACACCATTGCAAAGCTGATAAGATTCCCTTTCTAGCAATATATATGTATATACCTCCATAAATATAATTCCACAATCCATAAACTTTGGAGAGCGTACTTGAAGTTTTCTCGTAAAATACTCAACATTAGATCTGTAACATTTTAAGTCCAACAGTTACAAATTGTGAATATGCACTATTTGAAAGCTGATAGAATTCTGAATTCATCATGTTTTTTTAAGTATTCAGATATGTCAATTGGGAGACGAGATATGAAATTCTGTATTTTTTGGTGTGTGCTGGTGGCCATTTGGTTTTATGCAAATGAGGTAGTTCTTCCCAAATTATTTCTTAGGAACATCTTTCTTCTGAAAGAGGACATCCTAAGGAACATTTTGGTACCCCAAATGTAGAATCATGGGGGCGGGTTAGTCCTTGCTGACCCCCTGGCCTACTAATTTCCACTTTTATTTTTACTTTTGATCTCTGTGTCTTTGATTCGATTGATTTTTGCATTTACTTTAATGGTAGAGGTAATTTGACAATGTGGAAATGAAAGATTGAGAGAAGCGTGTTACATCTAAAACATATTTACTATCATTAAGAGAAGCCTTGATGCAATTTGTCGAGTTTCATTCAGCATCTTCAGAAGCTCTTTTGCAGTGCAGAAAACTCACCTGTGTGCAGTCCAATTACTCACATGTTTGTGTGAAATGTGTACTGAGCTGGGAAAAAAACAGAGAAAGTGTTGGTTGTAGGAGAGAGGGGGGAGTAAGTCCTGGGTGTTGGTCAACTGTGGATCAAATTCTTTCATTTCCACATTGTCAAATTACCTCTGTCGGATTACCTTACACCCACATAACAAACATATATATATAGAGAGAGATAATAACACATTTACTTTAATATAAATATTGCTGAAAAGTATCAAAATATTCTTTTTATGATCTGGGATCGGTTAAACACAAAAGCTTGCATACTTGTATATGTTGTTTTTTGGATGTGAGGGAATCCGACAGAATGGTGGATATGGTTAGACAATGAGGAAAAGAAAGATTGAGAAAAGCGTGGGTGTGTAGATAGTGGTTGTCTTCTCTTCTCTTTTATCCGCATTCAAATATACACCCACCCACATACACATATAAGCATGTATTCACTCGTGTCCAAAGACCCCAAGAAATGTATGCGCTTATATTGTGTTATATTGAATTTGACGGTGGACAAGTGGATCTATAGAGTCTACATATGGTAACAGAGTGTAGTTTTGTTTTACTCTCTGCTACCATTTGTTAGACTCTGTAGATCCTCTTGTCTGCCGTCAACTTTGATATAACACAATATAAACACATACACTTCTTGGGGTCTTCAATTCACTTTTATTTACACTGGAACACAGTAAAATATCAGAAAAAGGAGTTCCACTACTTATCATTAAAGCATTATAACAGAGTTATCTTTCTTTGTATATGAAATATTAACATATTGACATGTCTATCTGTCTGTCTGTCTGTCTGTCCATCCACACAATATCTACAAAATCTCTGAATGAATTTCAATGACATTTTTTGGAAGGGTGGACCATTGGCTAAAGAAGAATTGATTAAATTTTGTGGCAGATCCAGGAAATATTTTTACAGTTACATCCCCTGCATCACACCCAACCCATACATCTGTCCACACAATATCTCCAAAAGTTCTCAATGAATTTCAATGACATTTTGTGGAAGGAACCATGGGCTAAAGAAGAATAGATTAAATTTTGTGGCAGAACCAGGAATCTTTTTTAATTGAGAGATATCTTTTTCTATATATTAAGACAGTTGTAGCTATATATGAACTGATTTTCATCCATTTTTTAGTTAGTATATGGCGTTGGCAGAGGTATGCACTCTCTGAGTGCTCTCTAGTTGGTAACTGTATTTGGCAGACAGAAATCACAGAAGGTCGAATTACATAATATAAAAACGATTTTTAAATATAATTTCTAAAAAACTTTTCATTTCAGAAAATGATACTCTTGGATAATGCCAATAGCCATTTTCTTTAAAAATGACAAAAAGTTTTGTGATTTTTTAAAAATATGACAAATTTTTCTTTATTTTTCTGCTGGTAGTTTTTAGCTGAAAAATACCAAACTAATTTCTTACATTTTATTCAATATTGAATTAATAATGAAAAAACCGAAACAAAACTAACAAAAAACAAAAATTCAGAAAAGCCTCATTGAAGCTTAAGATTACAATTGTCACCCCCACAAAATTCGTCTCCATTCGAAGAAGGCACAAAATTTTCAGAGTTTGGCAGAGAGAATAGAGAGAAAGAAAAGAATGACTCTTTTAGTTAAACTGAATTCACAAAAAATGTTTTAATAGTACTTAAATGTTATAATATAGTTTGCTATTGGTAACAATTGCCTACCTAATAATTATCATGATTATAACTTGTGCCAATCATAAATGGAGCACTGATTATATAATGCTGATGCAAGAGTTACACTATTTTGTACAATTTGTCTAAATACATTCTGGAGCCATTTTTAAAAAAAGTAATACTGAAAAAGAACATTTACCAAAAACTCAATTCTTTGCAAAACATATATTAAATTACAGATCAAGCCAGGCCAAATCAGCTGGCTCGATAGATAATTGGGGACACTTTTGCTGGTATAATAACCATACTAAATGCTAACCAAGAGATCAGTAAACCCTATGTTAAACTTGAGAAGTATTTTTGGCTGAAATTTTTGAGGTGTTTAGTTTTATGTATATTTTCAAGAAAGTGTAGAAATCTTTCCATTTCTCAGTACATCTCCCTTTGGAAGTCCAAGCTTGTTATAATGACAGACATTAACAAATTCAAAAATGCAACAAAAGACATAATCATACAGATCCAATTTATTGATACATATATACAATGCCGGCACTCAACACCACACGTGCGTCTTCTCCATAAAACCAGTCCTAAAACCAGTCTCTCTTCCCCGGCCAGTGGCGCCTTACCAGAAGTTGATAAGCACTCTCCTGCCTAAGGGGAATAACTCATTAAAGTCAATGAGAATACTTACTTAACACCAACAATACTGAGAATCAGGGAACAGAAAACAGTTTTGGGGAAATCACAGAATGTTAACCATTATTATTCATTTCTGACAAGTATTTTCTTTCATCTTAATTTTTTATTTGCTTTTTATCATAACTTACTCAGGCCAGGGGCGTAGCTGGAGATTTGTGGGCATGGGGGTCTTTGGCTCCTTGAGCACCCCCCCCCCCAACGCCCAATACACACATTGTGCAGTGGTTCCCAACTTGGGGGGCGCAGACCCTGGGGGTCCACAAAGGTATTACTGTGGGTCCGTGGGCAGACCTTTCAAAAAACTAGTAGCAGATTTAAAATGAAAATTTGAAGACCCGGGTAGGGGGCTTGGCTCCTTGAGGGCCCCCTCCAACTTTTAATGAGATTTGTTATTGTATAATATTAGTAGAAATACAGTAGGTGAATTACTATTCATAAAGCTTCCCCCCCCCCCGTCCATTGTGGGTTGGCAATTTAAAATTCTCCCTACCTCAGCTATGCCCCTGACTAAGGCTGTCAGTCTATGGCAGTTAATAAATGGTGCAGATAAGAAATGAAAGATAAGCTCTCAGTGAGACTCAGAGAAGCCCAGTTATCCAAACCAACTGCTCTTACCAACTGAGCTACAAGAACTCTACAGTTGACAGAAGATCAAAACTTTAAACCTGCCCTTCATTTAATTCAGATGAAAGAAAAGTAATACTAACGGTTAACAATGCTTCATCTTATAAAACAAAAAGATAATATTGTTGCTACTCTTACTACTAGTGTAGAAACAATAACTTGCCGCAAGAGATTGGGAGGAAAATGAAGGATAGGTTTAAAGTTAACATTTGATCTTGTGCATAATAATGTTCTATACTATATCTATCATGCATCACAGGGAACATATCTCTATGCTTCTAGCCATGTAAAGATAAAAAAAAAATGTAGGGAATTTTCTAAATAACAAAATCAATGGAAGAGGTCTCTTCTCCCAAATTAATAATAAATCAGACTTCTCTTTTATTAATAAGGTCAGTAAAAGCATGAATCCCAGCCAATAATTTATTAGTTATAAAATGAGGATTCTTGAAAAAACTTCTGAGGTGAATATTCTAAGACGCGTCGTGATAAGAGTGCTTTTTTATGTATTTCAGACAACTTCAGAGTAAATTTTTGGTTATTTTGGGAGGAAACACTTTTCAAAACTTCTTCAGACTTTCAAATATCTTCTGATGCTTTCTACATTCGACTGACATAGAATATATGTAGGTATATAGGCATGTAAGTATGTATCTG
>VCCN01007234.1:1668493-1681745 GCA_006491835.1 Architeuthis dux
TTCCTTCTTTCTTTCTTCAAATATTTAAAATCCTCTTTTCCCTCTTTCTTCCGCTTCCTGTTCTTCCTTTCAATCCTCCTCCTATTCCTTCCACTCTTCATCCTCCTCCTCTTTCTCCGCCCCACTTCTTCCTCCTTTACCTCCTGCTCTTTATTCTCCTCTTTCTCGCTTCCTCTTTATTCTCCTCCTCAAGCTTCCTTTGTCACCTTTGGTTCCTTCTTCTTGTATTTCTTTAGATTTCTTACTTTCTTTCTTCAAATGTTTAAAGTTCTTCCTTTACCTTCCTCTTCCCCCTCTTCTTCCTCCCTCTCTTCTTAATCCTCATTCTCTTTTTCTCCCCCTCACTATACTCGTCCTCTCCCCCTCGTCCTCCTCCCCCCACCAATGTTTCCTTTCTCAAGTTCATTTTCACCGTTACAATTTTTCAACGATCCTTTTTAAAAAAAAAACAACTTTTCATTCGCTGACCTCCTCTCCTCCTCCGCTGACCTTCTCTCCTCCTCCACTGACCTTCTCTCCTCCTCCGCTGACCTCCACTCGTTGACATCGTCTTAAAATCCCATAATAGTCAAGAACAATGCATTTTAAATTGGTGAATGATTCACCCAAAGGTGAATGGAAATATTTTGGGGACTGAATGAAACCCGGACGGCTGAATGGAACACCAGGGATGAATGACTTAATTGACGCAGATATTCATATCTGTCTATAACGTCATTTTATGTGACACATAATAGAAGAAAACATTGTTTCTAAGAATGTAATTCTAAGTTTACTTAACTAGGGAAGTGTCTGTTCCAAAGGTGCATGTTTGAAAGCGATCGGACTTTATGGTGTGTGGGGCAGCCTGCCATGATAGTCATGTAAAATAATGTTCCGCCCGTCGTACGAAACTACGACTTCAAAGTATTTCGGTTACTTCTCTTCAGTGTTGTCAATTTAAATATATTTCTAAATTTAGATCTATTGCCAATTTAGATATTCTATATCTAAATGTTGATCTATGGCCAATTTAGATAAAAGATCTATAATCTGTAATGTTTTGCATTTATTTTCTTGAGAACCGCTGATTAAAGAACTTCAAACTCAATACGGCAATGCCTTGTGTGCTGACTAATGTATCTGGAGAATATTTCCATATCCATATTCCAGTTTATTGTCTCAATGTATAAAGAAATATCTTTAAATCAAAAGAAAATTCCAGGATCAGCGCCAGGATTTTAATCAATTCTTCTTTACAACTCGGTCCACTCTTCCACAAGATTTCATTGAAATTCATTGAGAACCTTTGGAGATATTGTGTGGACAAAGATGAGTTAATACATATAAATATATGGGGGAAAGAATGAAAGAATACCTTTCAATCGAAAAAAAAGGAGGAAAAGATGGAGGTCGGAGTGATAGACTTTGACGGTCTCTTCAATGATGATGATGATGATGGGTAGTTTAGGGCACACAAACAATTAATTAACTGTCAAAATAATGGTTTGGACTTAAATGGTTTGCTTAACAGTGAAGATTATAAGACAAACAGTTGATATCTAGTGTGAATATGAAAACATATCAATAGATTCTCAACATTTTTTTGTTTCTCTTTTGCTGTTTTTGTCGTGAAATAAAGTCAAGATGAGTTTGAATCTGGACAATAGCCATTTTACTGAATTGTTCGGCTCAGAATTGTGAAACTGTGCCCACTGTGTGGCTGCGATACGGGTGTATTTTCGACCAAGGGCAGGGGGTCGATGTTCGAGCTCAGGTGAATGACAATATTTCAAATTTCCAAATTCTTCGGCAGGCAAGCAAGCTTGGAAGGATGGCGTAGTACAATCTTCCCACACCCATTTTCCCTGTTGGTTTTGTACTAAGCTGAGAAGAAGCTTGATCAAGAATAAAACAAGAAAAGACAGAAGCAAACTTTAAAACACTCAGACAGCGCATACTTCTGCCAGCGCCATATAAAAACTGAATGGAAATCAGTTCCTATATAGCTATGATGAAGGAGAGGTAACTGTAAAAGAAATCCTGGATCCGCCCCAAAATTTAATAATTTCTTCCTTGCCCACCTTTTCACAAATAGGTGGGATGGTGTATGAAATTCAAATCAATGAGTCAAGAAGAAAGCACCCAGAGAGTGCATATCTCTGCCAACGCAATTGTCATCGAAAACTGAATGGAAATCCGTTCATAGGTAGCTACGATGCATGGGAGGCAACTGTGCAGTTTTTGATTTTCCATATTTCGCACTATTGTATTTAATATATGAAAAATATCTCAATCAAAAAAAGGATTCCTGGATCCGTCCCCAAAATTCAATCCATTGTTCCTTAGCTCGTGGCCCATTCTTACACAAAATGTCATTGAAATTCATCGAGGACTTTTTGAGATATTGGGTGGACAACAAACAAACATGATTGATTTCCATATAATATATGAAAGAATATCTCTCAATCGAAAAAACGAATTCTTGGATCCAACCCAAAATGTAATTACTTCTTCCTTAGCCTACGGCTCACCCTTTCACCAAATGTCATTGAAATTCATTGAGAACTTTTGGAGATATTGTGTGGAAAACAGATAGACAGACAGACACAAATACATATACCTCTTCCAACCTCGTTGTCAGAGGTAAACAGAAAGAAAGAAAGAAAGAAAGAAAGAGAAAGAAGAAACAAAAAAGAAAAGAAACAAAAAAAACAGAAGAGAGAAGAAAGAAAAGAGAAGAGAGAGAAGAAAAGAAAAAGAAGGGTATAATTTACAAAGAAAACGAATAGAAAGAATTAAAGAAAAGATACCGGATGACCACCCACCCGCCTCACCCGACGGTCGGGAAGAATACAACGTAACAGTGGTTTGCGAATTTTAAACACTATAATTCCATCAGGTAAGTCTTTTCTGGAGATCTATTGAAGTCTGTCGCCCGTCGTTTTCAGACAGTGTATACTACTTTTCCGGGCATTGAGTGACGACGATGTCGGGTTGGTTTGCAATGGTCTCGAGGGGGTGGAGGGCAACGAAAACATGGTGAACCCCGTACGGTTAAGAGCTGTCAAAATGCAACCCAAGACAAATCAAGGGTAAGAAGAGGTGACGGGAGAGAAAGGATGTAATTGATTTGGGAAAGATGCCCCCGCCCCGTCTTTTTGCTTCCGGAAGGAGACGGGGAGCAGCAAGGAAGGAAGGGTCCAAATCCCCTGGACCCTGGCCTGGAAAGGAGGCGGTCAGAATGAGAAGACGGTGCTTGTCAAAAACAAGGGATGGTAACGTTGCGAACAAAACACATGTGATGGATGCTAACACTAACACTAAAAATGTGATTCCAGTGTACGTGTGTCTCTGTGTGTCTCAGGTTATTACTCGGATACATGGCTCTGTGCAGTGGTCTTCAACCCAGGGGCGGATCCAGGAGGTCTTCCAGGGTCTTCTGGAAGACCCACAGAATCTTACCGAAAACCTTTTTTTATTTATACTGTTTTCTGGGCGTCTTCCGAGTTTTAAATCTTTTTGTCTCAGCACATGGCAACCTTCAAGACCTTTAGAATTCTTCCGAAAATTGTTATCTTAATTTCAGTAGCTGATATGCCCTGAAACGCAATTTTAATCAATCTTTGATACATACATGATGCATACATCAAAATCAGATCCCCCTAAAAGCCCCCCCACACACACAATTTTGTATCGCATACAAAACATTTAAAACCTGTTTTAAATAAACTTCTAGACAACACTTAATTTCAGTAACTGATATGCCCTGAAACGCAATTTTCAAATTTGGGAAGATGGTCAGCTCAACAAGATCACATACAAAACTTTTGAAACCTGTTTTAAATAGACTTCTAGACAACATTTAATTTCAGTGGCTGATATGCCCTGAAACGCAATTTTCGCCAATCTTGGATATAAAAGTTTCAAAATTTTCTGTGGTAATAGACGCCCTTAAAAGCCACCCACCCCCCAAATTTGGAAGACGGTGAGCTCAACAGGCTGGATTGGCCACTGCAACCACCGGGCTACGGACAGGAATCGGGTCGCAAAGCTTGTGCTACCGAGTCGCAAAGCTTGTGCTACCGAGTCGCGACGAAACAATATGGCGATATTTCTCTTTAAAATAAAAACAAATTCAATTCCTTGGATATTAATCTTGAATTCGTTAGAAAAACCTTTTTAAAAACGAAATTGAGTGAATTAGCCACTGACTTATCAGTCATCGGTCCGTTAGTATATTGTCAATATTAAAACGGCGCCATAAAGGTTGGGGACTCCTGGCCTAATGGGTAAAAGTGTTAGTTAAGCATATATTATAACCTGCCTGACAGTCGTGAGTTCAATCCCCGAGTCGGGTAGTGCAAAGAAAAGTGATATACTCTGGTTCAGTGGACGAATTAGGAAGAATTAACTAATACGAGATATTTTCTGGCATGGACAGCGAAATGAGAACAATCTACCCACGTGGATTGAATAAAGGGTTCAGTTCGAAATTCCTTGAATGTTACCGACTACAACAGTACAGACCCCCTGAAGAAAGGCCGGATGACACAACCAAGATGAGGACACTAAATCAGTATACAATAATGATAATCCCTCATGGCAGAAATTCAGACAAACATAACATACCAGGTGTTTTTCTTCTAGATATTTCGCTTGGTGTGGCAAAAGCTAATTTGAGGAAAATGAGGGTGATAGATTGTGCTGCAACAGAGGTCACGAAATAATTATGCACATCTCATATCTTTAAAGCATTAGGATTGTTAGAAACTTAAATTAAACACATATCAAATATGAATTAGATGTTTAAATGAAGCACATTAATATAAATGATAGAGTTTATTAATATAAATGAAACAGATATAGGTATATTAATTAAGCAAATACAAATATCATATGACGTTAATGAGCCAATAGCAAACGTCTCATACAGCTTCTGTGCCGAAACACCGAAGTCGAGTTTTCTCAACACTTCTGTCTTTTTCTTGTATTCCCCACTGGTTGCATAAAAACAAAAAATGTTGTCTTTGTGTTTCAGGCCCGTCACATCTCTTGGGGACCCAGTGTTATATTTGCTTCTTTTTGTGTTGTTGCCAATCTTTTGGTGCTGACCCTCCCTGAGACTGGCCACAGACAGTTACCCCAGACTGTTGGAGATATCAGACGCTGGAGTGACGAGGAAGACGATACATGGAATTCGCAATATTCACAACAGATGATGCGATCTTTCTGGACAGGAAATCAACCCAGTGAAACAACTCATGTCGAAAGTGAAACAAGGTTGGCCATATCGTTCGTTATTTTTTACATCCTTACAATAAAGACTTTGCACTTTACACATTTTGCTTTGAAGCCACTACTAGGAGTAAATGTAAGCAAATTAGCCTAGAATTTTTACAATATCGATGGAGCAGTAACAACCACCGCAGTATAGACAATTCATTCTTCAATCCTAGTCCCTGTGCTGAGTGCTTAGCGGGGAGGCAATTAGTATCATTTTAAAGTATTTGGTGTGATTCAGCGTTGGATTGAAGCACGACCCGGGCCTACGGTGAGCACCCTAAGAGCACGAATCTTGGGGAGAAGGAAACGTTCTCAGACCGTGTTGTCAAGTGCAAGGTAACACCGTAGAAGTGAAATTAAAACAGGCACGTAAATACACCAAGTCACCTTTTTTCTACTTTACACCCCTAAACTATTATTTTGTTTTTAAAAGAAAGCCGGTGGCCAAGACGGGGATAAAAAAAACGTAATCCCATCATGTCCCATGCGCGCCACACACAATTCAGTCACGAATCGCATTTGCAGTGTTGTCAAGTATATAGTCCGGGGGGCCAGCAGGGGCTACCCTGCACCCCACCCCCATGATTCTACATTTAGGGTACCAAAATGTTCCTTAGGATGTTCTCTTTCAGATCAAAAGATGTTCCCAAGAAGAAAGTTGGGAAGAACTACCACATTTGCATAAAACAAAATGGCCGCCAGCACACACCAAAAAAAAAACAGAATTTCATATCTCGTCTCCCAGTTGACATATCTCAGTACTTTAAAAGGCTAAATCTTGGTTTTCAGACATGAGGAATTCAAAAATACACTTTGTTTTACCATACAATAATTTATTGGCATTTCAGGATTTTACAAGGAAATTTCATGTATACTTTATAGGCAAAAATGTGTATTTAATTCACGAAGGAGATATATGCATATATATACATCGTTAAAAAATTGCATCAGCTTTCCAATGGTGTATATTTCTAATGTGTATCTGTTGGGCTTAAAAAGTTACAGCCCAAAACGTGCAGCTAAGTATTCAGCATTTTACGAAGAAAGATTCATTTGGCAACCCTATACCCGACACACTGATACACACTTGGTTTCCACCTATTAAAATTAACAGTTTCACCAAATTCATTCATGTTATTTTTTAAATCTTTAATTGATGGAATGTCTGAATAACGTTAGGTGGTTGGTTAAGGCTGTCGTCTAGAGCCCAATGCGCTACCTTTCCCCAATAATGACAAGGCCAGCAGATGCCCTTCTTTCACGGGATCATTCAGAATTCTTGTCCACCCCCCTCTCTCTCTCTCTCTCTCTCTCTCTCTCTCCATAAGTGTGCCTCCGGGTTTCTGTCATCGGGAAGAGGAAACGCTCGCTTGATCCGACCAACACACACACACACACGCCCGCACACATACACACACGCCCAACACGCTTAGATACGCACAGAGACACATACACACGCAAGCAGACACACAGAGACACATACACACATATACACACCCAGACACATACAGACATATACACACACAGATACACGCATACACAAACACACACAGACACAGACACAGACACACCCACACACATAGGCACATACATACAAACACGCGCACATATACACTTTTTCTTTCTTCGTCACCGGTGTCACCTTTCTAAGTCTACCATTGCTGGTTGTTAGCTTTGAGTAGAAAATGTCATGTATGCCCTAGAATGGAGTAGCTTTCTTTTTTTTTCATGTACGCTTGTTCCTACGTTACTGGAGACTTTAGTTGTTTTTCCCCTTTTTTCTTCTTCCCCGTACTCCTTTCTGATGTTTGTCAATGATAACCTGTTCATTCATTCATTCATTCATTGGATGCCCACATCTCTGTTCATTTATTCAGTCATTCATTAATAAATTCTTTGATTCGTCCATTTTGTAAAAAGCCGACCGGTTGAGACCTGGCCAGTCAGTCCATCAATATATCCACAGACACAACCAGTCATTCATCGGTTTTTCGTTTTATTTATTTATTTACTAGTTTAACCGTACTGTCAAAAAAGTGACGACACATTGCATTTTATATACGTGGATAATAGAGATATTTGCATTGCTGTGAGCTTGGAGAACAGCGTTTTGTTGACCACAAACAGTTTATTATTATTTTTTTTTGTTTTTGTTTTTATATCTTTATTATTTCTTTAATTCGGCATTTTTACTATGTCATCAGAACATAACATTCTATTTTTACTAAGTCATCATGTACTTAACCTACTTAGTGATAGTATAGATAAGTTGCGCCTTTTACGTGATAGATTACAAATAAATAAATAAATAAATATGTATTATTACATGTTAGATAGATTTTTTGTTCTTGCACTGATCATTTTATTCGTTTTCTCTTTTTACTTAAGGGATGAGTATTAAATCGTCTTTTACGCAACTAAACGAATATAAGGGATTTCTGGATGGTAAAGTCTTCGGAGTGCAACTTCTGGGGGTACGGGTTCAGCGGAGAAAAGGAGCCGTGGATGAAAATACACGTTGTGAAACCGTGGAGCTAGAACAAGGTAAACACGATGTATAGAAACATATCTCTCGTTTGTTCTTTGTGTTGAGAGAGAGAGAGAGAGAGAGAGAGAGAGAGAGAGAGAGAGAGAGAGAGAGAGTCCTTATTTTTAAAACACGAAATGATACTCTGACGAACTGTAAAAAGGCATGTGGAATTACAAGCTCAGCCCCGGGTGGATCTGTCACTCTCTGCATCTCCTCTCTCTCTCCACTTCTCGTCTCTTCTGCACTCTCTGGGATGGTCTGCCAAAATAAACAGCGTTCCCCTTTTTCTTTGTCCTGTCAGTGTTCGCATCCAGCAGAGTCCACTTCGCTCTAAGAGACCACAACAGATTCCAGCCACCATTGTTCAATCCGACGCCATCTCGCATCTTGTTGCAGTTCTGCAACATTAATCTAAGCTCAATAAATATCTACCTTTGGTTGGTCCCACCAGAAAATGATTGTTAGATATTTGGGATTATGGACAAACCGAGCTAAGCTTAGAAGCCATCCTCGAATATGAGATCGTGTAATCAAACAATTTTATTTAAATAAAAGTAAATTTCGATTTACCGTAATGGGTAATCTATTTACCTTGATCCCATCTGTCTAGCGCAGACCTGCCAAAGTTTAGAAATTCTCAGGGGGGGGGGGATTCTCTAAAATTCTCTAAAAGGCTCTAAAACAGCTATTTCAGTGTATTGAACATCTATCTTAACACAATTTTGAACCAAGATAATCAAGAAAATGCGGAGGTCTGCAAATAGGAGGGGAAAATGTTTACAGGCATACTTTTTTCAATGCGGAGATTCGTACAAATTCATTACATGCGGGGCGGGGGGACAGCACTTGGCTTCAAAATGCGGGAGTCTTGTTATGTCTACTAACGGTCTGCCAACGGTGGTATTGGTTATAAATTAGAATTAATAATCGATTAGATTACTATTCGTTACCTACACGAAACTTTGGGAAAGGTTGGGAAAAGATCAATCCGAAACGAAGACCCAGACAATATACTCTAACCGATTTAATGTTGACACTTCCTGTGTCAACAGAATATCATTTGTTTCAGGATTTAAAGAAAGGAACATAGAGAATATTACAAAGCGACCGATTTACATATGTGAGGAAGTGACCGAATTCTGAACCAGGTGGCTTGGTCAGAGAGAAAGTTCATTATTTATGACCTTTTTGTCTGTACTTTCAATAAAAAGGAGGACACACGATCAGTTAGGGGCAGTTGGGGTTTCGACCCCCGGCGTACAGGCAGCTGGCACTTCAGCACTCCAGTGTGCGTTCCGGAACTCCCGCTGGAGGTGCTGCCAATTTGGGAAGATCGATTGTGTGGAGACGTAAGACAATAAGACAAATCACCCGCATTAAAGAGAAAGAGAGACAACCTTATTTCGAGACGAATACATCGAAAAAGAAAAAGAAAACAAAGAGACAAATACATCTCCCTTACTTTATTTCAACACGGCTAGAAAAGGAAAGAAGGCAAACGGGTACATTGAGAAAAGAAAAGAAAGTCAGCTTCAAGTAAGGACAAGAAGAAGAAGAAGACTATACAAATATGACGAAGAAAAGAAAGAAAAAAAATGTTTTATAAGTATTTCTCAGGCGAATGTAACCCAGATCAAAACACACACACACTAATAGTAATAATAGAAGAGCAAGCGAATACACAAGGAATAGAAAGGGGACTATTAGGAATACTTTATTTTGTCGGGTAGAAGAAGATATCAGTAGCTTATAAGCAAGGTGCTAATTGGGTACTTGACTGCAAAAGATAAGAGGTCAAGTGTCTCCGAATTAAACACTCCCTTTTCCAAAGCCGAACAATCCAGCAGTCGGCATACCATGAAAAGAAAAAAACACAGTCTCTCTCTCTCTCTGTCTCTCTCTATCTATCTCTATCTATCTCTATCTCTATCTCTATCTATCTCTCGTGTCTTGAAAGGATAACTATTTGTAAAGATATTTTGTATAATTTTGAGAAGGGTCATTAACATTCAAATAGTTCTTCGGACGATTGAACTCCTTCATGTTGTTTGTGTTTTAAGATATTTTCTATAGTTTTGAGATGGGTCATTAACATTCAAATAGTTCTTAAAACACAAACAACAACAAGGAGTTCAATCGTCCGAAGAACTATTTGAATGTTAATGACCCTTCTCAAAACTATAGAAAATATCCATAACTCTTTGTATTTCGAACGTTGAAAAACAGGTTTGTCCCTGGTTATTTCGTTCCTGTTCTCATTTCAATCTCCGCGTGCGGCAGCGATGGATCACCAACGAACGACGATCATTCGATCTTCACCAACGACCAAAGACAATCCTCAGACACTGATCTATCAACCAAAAAACTGATCAACCAAGAGATCGATCGATCAGAAAAAACCCCTACAACGTTACATTCCAATATCTGTCCCCTATCCAGATAAAAAAAATAATTTTTAAATTACAATATAGATTAAATAAATGAAAGCCTTTTCTCAATTTGTTCCTAGAACTATTTCTCGGGTACGATGGTTTTGTTTACGGAACAAATAGGAAAAAGAAAAGAAAGAAAACATGTTCTCTGAATTTCTAAATCTCGGGTATATCAGATCCTCAATAGTATACTACTAAAATGTTCTATTTGAATTCACTGATAAGAAAAATTAGCCTGATATATCCCAGTGCCTCAAAACGTCATGGAATTGGTTAAATTTGAAAGAATCTTCCTGGGGAGGAGGTTTCAACCCCCTCCCCAAGAGAAGGCAGCCCTACGTTCCTTCACTCTCATTTTTAGCACTACACCACGGGTTACAGGTTGACATTATTATTATTTTCTTTTTTTATTGACTGGCTAATAGCCTGACCCAGAATTCACCTGACACAATATCCAGAACAGCCAGGGCTGGCCAAATAGAATAAATCACAGTTTCCATGTTCGTAATTGACGCCCGATTTACGAACAGACGGTTCCTTGTGATTTAATTTCCATCGTCCAGAACTGTGTAATCATCTGCGATTAACAGTGATTGTCGGCATGGCACTGGTGAGGTTCAAGTCTAATCCATAAGGTTTTCTCTTTTATTAAATTGTGACCAGTCAATGACTCTAATTCAATAAGTCACTTAAACCAGGCTCAAGACATTGGTTACAGTCAGTGGATGATGAATAAGGTTTTAGATTTGAGCTGCAGTTCAAAAGAAAATTGAATCATGATTTACGGGTCAAGGTATAAGCTTTTCACTGAGCTGGTGTTGAAGTTCGTTTCTGATTTTTCATTCTTTCGCTGTGGTAGGATTTAACGTTTACTAATGGTGGAAATATGCATTTACTATTTTCTTCTTCTGTCAAGTGCAGGGTGGGAAATTGGGGGAGGGGGGTACGGTGTATACCCACTTCTCAATTTCCAGGGGAGTTTCTTTGTCTGCCTAATGTCTACTAATGGAGACATTACGGTATACCCAATTGCCAAAATCCAGCCTTACTGTATACCTAGTTCCCAAAACCCATTTCCAGCTCTGGTCAAGTACATTGATTTGATTTTACAAGGATCAAAAGTGAAAGGAATCTGTCCCTCTTTGCTTTATGGGTTGCTTGTTAGGTAAAGATTTAAAAAATACAGACGGTTAAATAGGTTTAATAAAGAATATATAGATACTTTACGGTGTATGTTTCATGGCGGTGCAGGCAGTATAACGGTTAACAGCGTAGAGAATGGATTCGACAAGCGGGGTTCAAACTCCGGTTGAGACAGTTTGCGTTCACTTCGCACTAGTGTCCTTGGGAAAGGCATGAATCTATCTCTCCTACCCCCTACCACCAGCTATGGGTAAATAGCAGGGAAGATTGGGCTCTCTTGCATTGGTTAGTAACCAATCTAGGTGACGGACAACTCTAATTTCAAAACAGGGAGTGGAGACCCCTTAAGTTGTCGAATTTAGGGTCCTTTGATTCGGTTTCAAACCTCCGTTAGGTCTTTACACATTCAGTTTAACGAGTCGAGGTAAACCGAACCGCGGTATTGGTGGCAGATCCACAAACTAAGGTGAGCAAACGTACAGGACCATGGGATCTGCCAGAAGTGAAAGGAATGTGTTCCTCTTTGCTTTATGGGTTGCTTGTTAGGTAAAGATTTAAAAATACAGACAGTTAAATAGGTTGAATACAGAATATATAGATACAAAAGTATTGGTGGCAGATCCACAAACTAAGGAGAGCAGATTCCAAACGTGCCGGACCATGGGATTTGCCGGATTAAAGAGCGTCGGACTATAGAGGTAAAACCTGTATTTTTATCTATGTAGGCTTTATCTCTACATTTCAGCTGATTTTGATAATATTTGTATATTTATCCTACTGTAAATAAGACAGAAGCTAAAGCAGTTGATATTGAACGAAAACAACTTTATCTTCTTGTTTTGATTTGTTTTGTTAATAAAACTAAATTAATAAAGATACACATTGGTTGTGAATAATACTTCAGAAGAAAGAATTAAAGTGTGAGAGCAGCGAGAGAAACTAGTTGAGTATTCGCACGCAACAAGTGTTTAGCTCATGTGTACCGTTACATTACATATATATTTGCATTTGCACATGTATGTGTGGGCATTTATAAGTATGTTTGTTAAACTTAGTAAAATAAATACTTCATCTTTCACAGTTTGCATGATCAGCAAACACCAGCAACAAAATGACGCGCTTATTTGTTTCTGCTTTTTTTTCTTTTTTTAAAGTTTTTGAGTTTTTTTTTTTACAACTTGCTGTTTTTGACCGACTTTGCTAAGAAGCCAAAATCAACACTTGATGAAATCGTGAAAGGACAGCAAGAACGAAATGTCCTTTTGTTGATACAAGACAAGTAATTACCAATTCTTTTAGATTCTCTCTCTCTGTCACCCCCTCTCTCTGTCACCCCCTCTCTCTGTCACCCCCCTCTCTCTCTCTGTCACCCCCTCTCTCTGTCACCCTCTCTCTCTCTCTCTCTCTCTCTCTCTCAGTCACGCACCTTTCTGAATAATCTATTAGTCTCCGTTTTTATTTTTGTTAGCTGAAGTATTATAAATCATTATTATTTAAATGTTAAGTCTCGTTGGCATAATTGGTAAAGCAGACCGTGGTGAACGGTGCTTCCCCTGGCTAGGAGATGTGGGTTCGAGTCCCACATTTTCCGATCAACGCTATTTGCTCACTGCCGGAGTGTAATCGGTCTGAGCAAAAAGCTGCGATAAAAAGCAACTAATAGAATTTAAAATGGAGGTAAAAAGTAGTCATACAAACTTAAATAATAATGAACTATTACAGTCTCTTTCTATCTGTCAGTCTATTCATATTTCTATCAGTAGTTTCATTTCTCTCTAAATAATCCATTTATTTCAGTCTGTATCTCTCTCTCTCCCCCTGTCCTATGTATCTATCAATCGCGGCCTGTTCTCATCTCTTTCTAAATCAATCTCTCCCACCC
>VCCN01007234.1:1719995-1730353 GCA_006491835.1 Architeuthis dux
ATGTATTTATATGTATATATATATACATATTGTCTATTGTTGATGAGATTCAACTCTGTCCGCGGTGATGACTATTTTGTTGAGATGGTTTGATAGCAGATCATGTCAATTTTGTTCTCCAACGCAGACAGACACGTCCATTTCACATCATTATTTTCGATTCTTTTCTATTGTTTTTATTTTAATGATTTTCTTTTTTCATTTTACTTTGTATCTTTTTCTCATCTTTTTTTCTACATCTTCTCATCTGGAGTTACTCAATTTCTCTGCCCTTTCCATGTTTTTTAGACAAAAGCATGAAATTGAGAGATTCATCCATAGGATTTCCAGACATTTCATTCATAGGATTTCCAGACATTTCATTCATAGGATTTCATTCATAGGATTTCATTCATAGGATTTCCAGACATTTCAGTGAACGAGACATACATACGAGAAATGCTTTTATATAAACACCAAGACAAACACACAAATACAAAAATACATATACAAATTTTGTATTAGCTTTACAATAATGTTCTTAAATATACAAGGACATACAGTGAATGCCAAAAGTATCCAATACATTTCAAAAAGTTTATTTTAACATCCTTATATTCTTCAAAATTAACAGAATTTTGAACAAAAATTTCTGATTTTTGTACATAACTTTCAATTGTGTTTCAATACTTTTTTTGATTTTTGTATTTTTTAATCTTTGGTCAATTTTGAAGCTGTATAAGGATGTTGAAATTAACTTTTTGAAATGTATCAGATACTTTTTGCATTCACTGTATATTGTAATACCATGATTGGTCAGGAGAGGATCAAGACACTGCAGGAGTGAGTGTGAGCCTTTTGGATTTTACAAGTCAGTTGTTCTAACTGACTTGTAAAATCCAAAAGGCTCACACTCACTAGAGTTGAGAATTTGAAAGAAACAGAAAACCATGCTACCAAATGATATTTTTTTCTGAAAGATCATATAAAACTTAACTAGCTTGGACAGGCCAAATTGATAGACAATGCCAGTTCTTATCTAGCAATAAGAAGGTATTGCTCTAAACACAAGTACAGGGCCATCTGGAAATGAGACCCACACAAATCACACACATAAGAAATACATGGAAATTCTGGAGATGTGCCAGGGACATTTAAATTAGGGATAGGTACATTTTATAGATATGGAACCATAGGGTCAGTCTATGTGGGCACTTGGGACCTCAGTGAAGTCCTTCTTGGAGATAAAACTCTGATAGGTGAAAGATTTGCAGTGTAAAGAAATCAGTCATGTCTAATGTGCTTGAGATTGGAAAGATAATGAGTTCCAGGGGGGTGGGGAGTTGTTTGAAATATCATACTAAAGTTTAATCAAACCTAAAAAGGTACAGTGCCCCCCCCCCGCCTAGTAATAGTGAGCTGGGTGCAATAAGCCCCTTTGATTGGTCAGTCATGTGTTGTAAAGAAATGGAAACACACTTTTGCTGGCGGTGTGAGGTCATCAGCCAATATAAATTGTGTGGTGGGATTAAAAGGTGGCAGTTTGGTCAATTCTGCAGAATTGCATAAGAGTTGGGGTGGGTTGTCAGACTGGACAGTAATTATCCCCTCTACAACTCCCCCTGTTCAAAAGTCTCGGATAAATAGACCGGAAAATTAGCAGTCTAGTCAGTTTTCGCTAGTAGTTTGTGACCCAACGTTACCCAATGTGCCGCCTCTAAGCACCCCCCTACATTGACCCGACTTCTTGCTTCTGGCTTGAAGTTGACCAATTCCCTGACATTCTGGCTTGAATTTGACCAATTCCCTGACAAGTTTCAAAATAGTTTCCCTGTCTAAGACCAGCCCTGTCCTTCTTGATGCTGCACATTCATAGAGCATACGTTTGCTAAAAATCACCTGACCAGTCAAGAGTAAGGGTTAATTTGAATCTGTAAGCTTGTCATCAATAAACCTTTTTGTTCCTATTAGACCACTGTTATTTCATCATTTGGAATGCTCATTGTTTGTAACCAGCAACCCTGCACAGTGAAGACGTTTCAATCAAAACCTTTGTCAGTGGATCTTCAAATTAATTAATTAATCAACGTGGGCACAGAGGTCTGGAATGAGGTGGAAGTGACTGAATGACCCTTGGGTTGTGACGTTACAATATGCATCCAAATACATGCATATTCATAAATAAATATATATATATATATATATATAAATATATAAATGATATTTCTTTATTGATGTAGAACTGGTTTCACTCTCTGGATTATTCAACTACAAAAAACCATGGTCTAATGAATTATTTTGACACAGAAGTGTGACAATTTGATGTACACAGATTAGATCATATAAAGGAATAAAGAAGCGAGCATCGTGCTGGGATCGAACCCACGTCCTCCCTGAAAGCAACCTATATGTGGTCCTGCTCTTTACCACTGAGCTAATGACACTATCATGAGAGTGCCGTTAGCTTATTAATTAATAATTGTCTTTATCATATTCTGTCGGATATAAAATTTATCCATTTCTCGATTTGATATATATATATAGTCTGCGGAAACTTTGATTTCTCGTATCTGTTTATTTCTCGTAACCGTCTAAAACATCTCTAAATTCTCCCTATAGTGTATGACAAATCTCCCGTTCTGCCTTCCCCATTCCGAAAAAAACCCACCGCCATCCCGCCTATATATATATGTATGTATATACATATACTAATATGCATTTACATACATACATATACTAATATGCATTTACATATACACAAACACATAAATACAAATATATATGTGTATGCATTTACATATAAACATATGTCTGCATATATTTCTGTATCAACTTTTTATTTAGTATTTTTTGTTTCTTTTGTAATGTTTTTTTTATTAATGTCACTAGTTAATCCCCATGAAAGAATTTGCGGATATATTTGAATTTCTATGAGATGATTTTTTAGAAGAGAAACTACTGAACTTGTTTAAGAGGAACAGTCCATTGTTTCAAATGGTGGGTAGGAGATATTTTTATCAGCAAAATTGTTACCTTTAAGTGCAAGAGTCCATTGTTACGGACATAGAAACAAATAGAAAAAGTCACACTGTTCATCATATATATAGATTGTTTTGCAGACTTGCATTTTGTTTTTACTGTTCAACTGAAAAATGAAGTCTTACTTTTTCACTTACCCACCCCATCCTCTCATTTTTCACACACACACACTCACACACACACACACACATTAATACACACACACAAAAGCATCCCCACACATACTGACAAACACTCACCTTCTCTCCACACACCCACACACACACACCCACACACACACACACACACTCTCTCTCTCTCTCTCTCTCTCTCTCTCTCCCTCATCATAATTGTAATAAGCTAAACAAGATCTCACTCTCACTCACTCTCACTCATTCCCTCTCTCTCTCCCACTCTCTCCCTCTCCCTACATAATTGTAATAAGCTAAACAAGATCTCACTCTCACTCAATCTCACTCTCACTCAATCCTTCTCTGTCTCTCTCACCCATTCTCTCCCTCCCTCTCTGTCTCTCTCACCCACTCTCTCCCTCTCCCTACATAATTATAATAAGCCAAACAATATCTCACTCTCTCACTCTTTCACCCTCACCCTCTCTCCATAATTGTAATGAGCAAACCAAGATCTCCCTCCCACTCTCTGTCTCTCTGTCTCTCTGTCTCACTGTCTCTGTCTCTTTCTCCCCATAATTGTAACAAGCCAAAGCAAACTCTCTCCCCCCCCCAAATCCAGAGAGCAGAAAAACTCCTGATCTACTGAGACCAAAAGGTTCTCAAATTACTGTCAACAACACTTCTTTCTATTTATTCATAACACAAACAAAAGGCGAAAGGCAAAAATCCTAATTATGATTAAGCTTATTTTTCTCTGCTTTTATTTTCATAAAACAAAAAACTTTTCATTTCTTTTTTTTGCTGCTACCCAGATTATGTTGTTTCTTTCGGCAATTACCAACCAGGAGAGTAGCCTGATATTTTGCACAGGTCCTAAGTGCTTCATCAAATCCCTGAGCAATTTTCGAGAGACACAGATAAGGTTGGTTTGTATGTACATATTTTTTTTTTAAGCATACCCGGCAGCATAAATAATCTACAGGAACGTTAGATTTTAAAGGTGATGCAAAACTGAAGAGCTTTGTTAGACAAAAGCCGTAGCATTATATTATAGATCTACTTATATAATGAACAGTGTGATTTCCTTGGTTTTCTGTCCATAGCCATGGACTCATCCACTTGAAGGTAACAATTTTGCTGATAAAAATATCTCCTACCCAACATTTCAAACAATGGACTCTGTGATTTTGTCCAAAGAAAAGTTGGAATCTCAACTCATATATTTCTCCTTTGCTTGTTATACAGTCCACTGACTGTTCTTCTATTCTGCCCTCTGACTGTACCTGAACTGTCCCTGTACCTGAACTGTCCCTGTACCCTGTCCCCGGACTGTCCCTGTACCCTGTGCCTGAACTGTCCTTGTACCCTGTGACTGAACTGTCCTTGTACCCTGTCCCTGGACTGTTCCTGTACCCTGTGTCCGAACTGTCCCTGTAGCTTGTCCCCAGACTCTCCTTGTATCCTGTTCCCAGGCTGTCCCTATATCCTGTTCATGGACTGTCTTTGTATCCTGTCCAGCAGCTAAACAACTGGACAGACACCAGTTTGATTGTTAAGAATTTAAACTTAAGAAAATCATCCAATAGAATTCAAATACAGGTAGTCTCCCCATCACCACTTTTTAGAAAAAAGACAAAATTGTTACCTTCGGCCAAAAAGGGAACGAAGGGGAGAGAAAGAACTGATAGTAAAAGAGTAATTAAAATAAAGAAAGAGAGAAAAGAAGTTGGTGAAGGAGACTGAGAAAGCAGATGAGTTGGGTTGCCATTTGGTACATTTCAAAACCAAAATTGGGCAAATTTGGTACCAAACAAAGATATTTGGTTCCGAAAATAAAGATTTGGTACTGAAGAAAAATTTACAAATGATAACAATCCCTTAAACACACAAATGATATGATACAACATAAATATACATGAACAATAGATTTTAAAAAAAATGTATTTTAATCTATTTTTCCTGCAAATTTAGTCTGATGATGGAATTTAAGTTATTTGATTATTTTGGTACTGAAGCTGGTCTTATCTGGCAAAAGACATCTGGTAACCCTGCAATGAAGGGGAAAGAAACTAAAAGAAAGCTGGGTGGGGGGGAGGTGTAGAACAATTTTTGTGAATCAGAAACTTAGAAAACTTCTTTGCACTTTAACTACAATGAAACTTTAATTCTACAAAGATTTTTTTAATGGAAATCTGGAATGCTATAAAAGAGAGGTATTAGTATAAGTCAGTATCAGCTTGTGTGTGTAGCAAAAGCAGCATATGTTACGGGCCCCATATTTTCAATGGCCCTGTGCTAAATGCTTGCAAGCTATCAATTCCTATTCAGTGATTCTGCACTATTACTATAGTACTATACTACACAATACAACGTTTATGAGCCACTGGATGTTTAATATTATTGATTTTAGCCAATTATCACCCCTTAATTGGAGTTATTATTTTAACACGGTAATTAATGGGAGAGTGGTATCTATGTAAAAATAGTATTTGAAATGGAAGTCATAGGCATAGCACAAAAATCAAAATGAAAAAGGAACTGGTTAGTCACTCAATAGAAACCGCCACGTGACCAACGTCTTTTGCACAGAGATCAAAACAAAAGCAAAGTAATACTATTATTGAAATGTCAGATATTTGCCATATTATCTGGCTGTATAGAAAATGAAAATATTTAATTATTTTGCAAGTAAAAAATGTATGTGTTTTAATATTTATGTGTATTTCTTTTATAATTTGGGGCCCCTTTACAACATATGCTACAGGTCCCACACTGGCTTAATCCGGCCCTGGGTCTATCCTCTCTCTCTCTCAACTATAAATAATACATAAAACATTAATTGTTTGTGCACACCCTCGTGTATTTGTGTGTGTGTTGGCAGGCCTAACATAGAGTAATGGTTAGTATACTACTGTCAGCCATTCTCCATGGACCCCTTAAGAGATCTTTCCAAGTTCCAGGGCTTCCCTGTCAAATAGGGATTCAACACAAACAGATAGAAGGAAATCTATTTATTATTATTGCAGTTTTGGTCTCCTTCAAATGTATCAGGGCCCCAATGTGACCATATGGTCCCATTGAGAATGGTTAGAAGCTAAGCCTAATGACTATCTGTGTGTGTGTCATTTACAAACTATTCTCTTTGCAAAAATGTGTATTAAAGAGTGTCACCAACCCTGTATCAGAAGTTGAACCCCTGGCAATTTTCGACTTCAACCGTTGATAATTATAGCAACTCCAGAAGACATTTCACCTTGGTGGTTTTTTTCCCCTTTCATTTTTATCCATATTTTGAAAATAAATAAATAAATAAAGCCATTTCTCATTTCCCTCCCCATTTTGTTTTTACTGTTTGATCTGCCTCCGTACTATTTGTTTTTTTTTACATTCTCTTTCAGTCTATAAGCCTTGATCTTTTATTTATTGACCGATAATGTCTCCTCAGTTTATGTGTTCAGCTTTTTTTCTTTTGGCTCTTGCTGTATTTTTGATGATCCCTTTTTTGTTTATGTCTGATATGGTCATTGGCCTGCAACAACCACATAGATACAATTATGGCATTGCCCCTTACCCTGTTCATTATGGCACTGCCCCTTACCCTGTTCATTATGGTGCTGCCTCTTACCCCTTTCATTGGATTAGTAGAGGAGGAACCGTATATCTAGCATGGCTCCCAACACAATCTCCCTCTCTGCTTTTGTGAAAAAAAAATTTCCAGTTGATTAACCTTCTGAAAAATGGGAGGTTGTCTGTTTTTCTCCAATATGTCAGATATCAATTTTTGTCTTCTCTTTTTTAAAAGCTTTTTTTTAAAAAATAGGTTTTTACCATTTATTTTTTTTTAAGGTGAGATTCTGTTGTGTCTGTTCCAACAGTTTTGTTTAACCAAGAAAATAAAAGAAAAAAAGGCTTGTTTACAGTATCATTGATGGCAAAGGTTCAGGTACATTGGTGAAAGTAGAGAAATAAGAAAAAAAATCAAAAAAAGGTGCTTCTAATTTACCTTTTATTAATTTCAAAGAAATTGTGTTTGTTTTTCAAATCATTTGTCCCTCCTCAGTCCGTTTTTATGGTGGTAGGTTTCCATTTGGTTGATCAAAAACTCATGAGAACAAAATGTTTACATAAAAATCTAAAAGATCGAAAAAGAAAAAAAACTCATTCAGGTTCATTTTCTATCGGATTTTGTTTTTGTTCATTCAGTTCAACTAAATAATGTCTGTAGGTTCTAAAAATAAGAATTAGTAACCCTAATAAAGAGGAAATTAAATCAAAAGCTCATATTTTGTGGCAGGAGTGGGAGAGGGAAAAGGAGAGAAAAGTAACATATTTATAGTGGCCATTGTGACTGACTACATCAAAATGTGGAGTTATTGCTTTGGGTCTATTTCATGGCTGAGATAGGTACATATTTCCAGAGGTGAAGTCGAGGAGGGGGGAAGCTATTTGAAAACGACCCCCCCCTGGCACCCAATGGATGAGGGCCCCCCCCAAACTTTATAAATAGTAGTTCACCTACTGCATTTCTACTGGCAAATATCACTAAATGTTGGCAGTGGGCCCCTCAAGGAGCCAACTCCCCTGGCCCCCAAATCCCCCCAATCTCTATCTACACCTCTGCTGACTACATTAAAGTGTGGGTCTATTTCATAGCTGAGATGAGAGCATATGTCCACCTGTGGCTGTGGTTGGTGTTCAAACTCAGCTAATAATGAGCTCGGATTTTGAAAGCTGCTTTTCAAAGCAAGCAGAAAGCTCTCCTGGATTGGAATACTGAACAACACAAACATTCTACCCGCCCTTTCTGCCATTTGTGTGGGACTAAACTAAGTGTAATAAACATCTATGGTTTATCCACAAATAATTAGGAGGTGTAGGTGGCCTAAAGGTTAACAGCATAGAAAATAGAATTGGCAAACTCAAACTTGTCGCATTAAGGAAATCAGGGATCATTTGCCTTTGTTCTAATGAGCAGGTCTTTTAAGCCATTTTATTTTTCATAACAAGGCATGAATCCACCTCTCCCCCATCCCAGCTTTGGACTTTCTAGATTTTGGAAGCAACCAGTCTAGGAGAAGGACAACTTTGAATTCAAAACCAGGTGCTGAAGTCTCTAAGTTAGTCCGATGATGTCCTCAGCCTTGTTCTGGCAACTCTTGCGATGACACTGGTACCAAGCTGTATTGGCTGTTTGCCCTTCCCTTGGATGACATCAGTGTGTAGAGAGGGGAGACTTGCTGCATGGACAACTGCATGTCTTCCATACAACCTTACCCAGGCTTGTACCCTTGCAAGACTGACAGATAACCACCCTCACAAGACTGATGGATAACCACCGAGTCACTGGAGGCAAAAGCCCACAGTAAATTCATAATAACAGTTTCTACTTGATGTCAGGAAAATTAAACATTATCAGTCAAACACCTTCCCTCACTCATTCATTTAAAACTCTTTCACTCGTTCATTCATTCCAAATCACTCATTTATTTCAAACTTCTTCACTCACTCATTCATAAAAAGTCTTTCACTCATTCATTCATTTCCACCTTCTTCACTCACTCATTCATAACAAACTCCTTCAATCACTCATTATTTCCAAACTCCTTCAATCACTCATTCATTTCAAACTTCTTAACTCGCTCAATCATTTCAAACTCCTTTACTCACTCATTCATTTTAAACTCCTTCTCACACACATTCATTCGAAACTCCTTCCCTCATTCATTTTATACTCCTTCCCTCATTCATTCCAAACTCTTTCACTCACTCATTCAATCAAATGCAAAGAGATCATTATAAGTAACAAAAATGTTTTCAGATTTCTTTTCATAAAAAGAAAACAAGTTTCAGTTCTAAATGTGGTCCATAACATAATTTATTGTCAAATTGGAACGACAGAGACATTTTTAATTTGATAATGAGGAATTTTCAGGGAACATTTTCCTTGAAATTGCATGACATGAGGAAATTCTAAAACAGAAAAACTTTAATGAGAATGAGAGTAAGTGAGAGAGAATGAGACAGTTGAAAAGAGAGTGAAAATGTGAGAGAGTGAGAGCAAGAGAAAGTGAGAATGAGAAAATGAGAAAATGAGAATGAGAGAGAGAATAAGAATGAGACAGAGAGAGTGAGATAGAGAGTGA
Organism: Architeuthis dux; assembly: GCA_006491835.1. Taxonomy (NCBI): domain Eukaryota; kingdom Metazoa; phylum Mollusca; class Cephalopoda; order Oegopsida; family Architeuthidae; genus Architeuthis; species Architeuthis dux. The sequence continues at coordinate 1,729,270 of VCCN01007234.1, forward strand.
GAGAAAAGCTTGCTTGTCATGTTTTATAAGTTTCATTTTTTGATGCAGAGATGCATCTTTTGAAGGAAACACGCATATAGACAGATGGATAAATGCATATAAATGCACACTGATGTACACATTTATAAATACACACAATCACTGGTATATCTGTGAAGATGATCACAATTATTTACCATCACATATGTAAACAAATATTTAGAAATATGTATAGATATATAACAACACAAAACTATGCACTCAATTAAATAGATATATTAAAAAGCAGAAAATGCACACATGGTTAGTATGTGTGTGTGTGCATGTATACATACAAATATACATGCATATGCACATATAGGTACATATACATTCAGAAATACACATACATATCTATCTACCTATCTATCTATCTATCAGTCTCTCTATGAGACAATATCAAAATTCATAATTTCAAGGTAATTTTTGAAACTTTTACAGAGAAATAATAAATAACTGATTAACAAGTAAGAATATGTAGATATTTTAATACTTATTTCCAACATCTTCCGAACAATATAACTGTACAAGGTCTGACCAGAAAGTATCCAGCCATTTGAATATCTCAAGAACCAATTGAACCAGGGGAGTACATTGAAAGGGACTAGGATGTCATTGCCCTAGGTAGGTTATTTTTTTTGTTATTATTAAATGGCTGGATACTTTCCATACAGAACTTGTCTATTCTAACCGTTTATATATACAATAGTACTGTTAGTATATTACAGTACTGCTCATAAGTATTTGAACAAGTATAAACTCTATCTTTCTTGCCTATGATTGCATTCTTTCCATATATGTATTCATCTAGGTTAAGGCTATTCGACTAACTAGTTTAGCAACTCTTCCAAATAACAATGTCCTTCCAATTTCCTTTGTGATTGATTATGAACAACATTTTAGCTGGATAGAAAACAATACTTGATTTGATTTAACAATTTAATTCAATTTTTAAATTTTTCTTTGTGGAATTTAGCATTGAGAACCACAAAACATGCCTAAACACATGCTTTGTTGAGCTGATTGCAAAAAAGTTCCTGTTTTTAGCTCTTAAAAACCAAGCCAT